>OX421427.1:22500-77500 GCA_949126915.1 Musotima nitidalis | reverse complement strand
GATCCCTGTACGCATCCCTTCGCCGTCTCTCGTTCCGCTTCTGTGCCCGCATACCTGACCCTAACTTTTCTCTCGAAAAGATAACTGTCAAGGAGCCTCCTTAGGTTTATAGGGCACTTCTCCTCCGCCAACCTGCATCTTATAATTGGCCACCAGGCGCTATCGAAGGCACCCTCTATGTCCAGAGACACCAGAACCACAAGTTCCTTCCTCTCTACCCTGTCTCTTATTTGTGTCACCAGCTCATAGAGGGCGTCCTCGGTGCTCTTCTGGGGCGTGAAGCCATACTGGCGGGGGCACATATTTCCCTGAATATGCCATCTAATGCGCTTGACAGTCATCTTTTCGAGAACCTTTCCCAATACCGGTAGCAATCCGATTGGTCGGTATGCCTTCGGGTCGGTGTAGTCTTCCTTTCCTGGTTTCCTGAGGACCACGACAACCGCTTCCTTCCACTTCTTCGGGAAACATCCCAGCTCCAAGCACTTGTTTGTGATGCTGAGGAATGTCTCGGGGTCCGATTCGATTACGTTCAGGCATATATCCGCCGTGAATCCATCTCCACCCGGGGCCTTTTTGGGGTTGAAGCTTGCCGCTGCGCTTTTTAGCTCCTGCATGGTAAACGGCGGGTCGCATTCCTCAGCATGAACCCGTTCATTTACCACGCATGCCAACTCCCTGACGGCTCTGTGTTCAGCATTATCATCCCCATGAAGGTCCCGGGGGTAGAATATCGCGGCCAGGGTGTTAGCGGACTCCGCTTCGTTTAGCTCTTTTCCTTTCCAGGTCAATGGCTGGTCCTCCTGTCTTCTGCTTGTCCTTCCTATCACCCTGTATATGCCTTCCCATAATCCTTCCCTGTCCTGCTTCCCGCAAAATTCTTTCCAACTTGCTATCTGTGCTTTTTTTGCTGACAGCTCATATGTTTCTTTTGCTTTCAGGTACTCTGCTACTACGTGTGTTCGTCGGACCGGCGCTGCACATCGGATTCTACGCTTCTTTGTGGTCATGTCCTTCTTCAGCACCACGAGTTCATCACTCCACCAGGGTAAGTTTAATTTATTGTTGTTTGTTTTCTTAGGTATATTTTCCGTACAAGCTATTGTTATTATATTTGTGTAGTCTTTTATAATTTCTTCTAAATTAATTTTGTTATTTATTTTATCTATTTCTATTGCATTTATATTTTTATCTATCTTTAATTGGTTCAGTTTCTCACGAAACTGCCGCCAATTAGCTTTTCTACAATTATAAATTCTCGTTGTTCTATTTATACAAATTCCCTTTGATTTCTCTACGTTTACATTAAATATAATGGTGTTGTGATCTGAACTCGTAATGCCGTCGACTACTTTCCATCCTTCGATCAGCGCCAATAGGTCTTCTGTGCAGGCGGTTATATCCACATGACTCTGGTAGCTTTTACCTCCTCGGATGGTATCGAAGGTAGGTTTATTTCCTTCGTTGAGTACCTGAAGCCCCAGTTCCTCAAGTGTTCCCAGAAGCGTTTCTCCTCTGTTGTCGGTCCTCAGGCTTCCCCACCACGTGTTCCAGGCATTCGCGTCTCCTCCTACTATTATTTTCTGTACACCTATCTCTCGGACTATTTTAGCCAAGTGATTTAGGTAGGGCTCCATGTCCTCATCCGGTTCAAAATATATCGATACAAGTCCCATTTCCCATGCCACAGTCTTAATTTTAATCACTGCGATGTTGTTGGTCATGAGATTAGGGAACTGCACTATGTCCAGACTGCTGTCAAAGATGGCAATTGTTGCCTTTACCACTTTTGTTGTGTCACCCGTGCCCTGATAAATCCTGACCGTCCTATAATCCTTCATTTTGCCCACATTTCCTACATATGGTTCCTGTATCAGTGCAAAGGCCATGCCCCTTTCTTTAGCCGCAAGCATTAGCTCACTTGTTGCTAATTCCTTTCTTTGTAGGTTGGCTTGGGCCGCTATGTATGGCTTTGCACTGTTTAACCTTTTTTGTATCTGTAGATTGCCCGTAACCACCGTATCAACAATATGCCACTCTCGACCTCGCTATCCTATCCCACCTTTGCCTTACGGGGCATTGCTGACTGAAAGTGTTGTGCTCAGTTTCCTCGAGACCTGCCTGCGTACAGTTTGTGCACTTGGGCGGCGATCCATCCTTACATAGCTCACAATCAGCCCGCATATGTGGGCCTCCGCAATGGCTACATTTAGGTACTGCTTCTTTACAGTGCCGTCTACCGTGACCATATCCTAGGCAGCACGAACACTGTATAAGGGGAGATTGGTCCACGACTGTCACTCTCTGTACATCAATATGAGCCGTTCCGATCTCAGTCATTCGGGTCCAAATTTTGGGAGATACTCTCATCACAAAGTTGGCCGTGAGTGGGTTTCTTGCGGTCCTTTTGTAGAGTATCTCTACCCTGTTATCCTCCTCATTCAGGTCTTTGAAGATATCGGTTAGGTTAGGTTAGGTTAGGTTAGGTTAGGTTAGGTTAGGTTAGGTTAGGTTAGGTTAGGTTAGGTTAGGTTAGGTTAGGTTAGGTTAGGTTAGGTTAGGTTAGGTTAGGTTAGGTTAGGTTAGGTTAGGTTAGGTTAGGTTAGGTTAGGTTAGGTTAGGTTAGGTTAGGTTAGGTTAGGTTAGGTTAGGTTAGGTTAGGTTAGGTTAGGTTAGGTTAGGTTAGGTTAGGTTAGGTTAGGTTAGGTTAGGTTAGGTTAGGTTAGGTTAGGTTAGGTTAGGTTAGGTTAGGTTAGGTTAGGTTAGGTTAGGTTAGGTTAGGTTAGGTTAGGTTAGGTTAGGTTCCCGTGTGGAGTTGCCAGACTCCCATCGGGCGCGTCCCCAGGTGGCGGATAGGGGCATGCCACACATTGTGGTACCGGCTTTTAATTAATTTAATGTAAGTCCGGCGCGGACCAAAACTGGTGGGTTTTGTGGGGCGCACCCCCGGTCGCATTTCGCGGCTGGAAAGCGGCCCTGGGGTGGGGAGCCGCGTTCTGTTTCGCGGCTTTTTCGGGGTGGCGAGCCTTCCCGGCTCTGGTTTCCTGTCTCCCCTCTCTGTTTTGCCAGGGGGTGAGAGATAGGATCTCGCGCGGCGGGCTGGGTTTCATCCCCACCCGTCGGGCAAACTGTTACCCCCATTCTGGGGACCAGGGGTCTTGCCTTCAACGGCCGGACCGAGAGGAGACAACCTCAATAATAAATCCCTAATCCTAAGCTTACGCCCGGCGAGAGGATGAATGGCTGGTGGGTGACCAGTCTCAAGGGCGTCACTCGGCCAGGGGATCAGCGGCCCCTCTGGTCGATAAATTTACGCTTACCCGGGTACAGGGGGCACTGCCCGGGTGGACTTTTTATTTCCCCCATACTCGTGGGACTCATATGGATTCTTTTAATAAAAATTTCGTTTCGTCGGAGGGTGTGGCGTCGCAAGACGCGGAGGATGGTGCGCTTTCAGGCGCGGAGAGTGAGGGGGTGAGTCGCATCCCGGGCCAGATGTTGTCGAGGGCCGAGGTGGTTATTAGATACCGCGATCAAATGCGGGTTCTAGAGGCGTTAGAGAGGGAGGCAAACCGGTCTCTCTCTGATTTGAGCGAGGGGGACTCGGTGGATAGTGATGACTATTCTGGAGTTGAAGATGAGGTAGAAGCCGAAGTGTCGGCCAAAGGTCCAGCGACCGACGTGAGGAAGGGGCGCGGCAGGCCTCCTATACACGGCCAATGCATGGGCTTAGGCAAGGCGCGGAAAGATCTCCAGACGGCGAAGAGAGCGAAGGCGGATGAGCAAGCTCGCCTCGCTGCACAGAAGGAGGCTGAGGTCTTGGAGTTGGCCAACGCAGCTCGCACTCAGAGATGCGAGCGCGGCTATGTTCCCAAACCGGCGGATCGGATCCCAGTGTCGGAGCTAATGAAGGGGGTCGAAGTCGACCTGACAGTCGTCGAAGGCGTGGCGAAGAAGTCGGGAAACCTCAAGGGGACCTACGTGAAGGCCCTCAACGAAGCAGTGTTGTCGATTAGGGGTGCGGTCGGCGACATGTATGACCGCTCCTTCTCTTCGGTCGAGTCCAAGCAGTTGCAGGAGGACAACGACCGCCTGCGGACCAAGGTGGCCGAACTCAGCGTCCGAATGACGCAGCTTGGGGATGAGGTGGACGTGCTGAAGGAGCAGCTGCGCAGCGAGAGGTCGTCGCGGCAGAACCAGCGGGAGAGGTCCATGCCTCCCGTTGTGGAGGATTTCGTCGCGCCGTCTTTTCCTTCACCGGGTAGAGCGAGCTCCCCGGTAGCTGCCCCAGCAGTTTCTTCTCCATTGGAGGACTTGGAGGCGTCCATTATCCGTAAAGTTACGGCCCTTTTGGACGCGCGTTTGCCGCCAGCTACAGTTACCTCTACTGTGCGGCCTGCTGCACCATCTGCGGCAAAAAAGAAGAAGGAGAAGCGGCGAGCCCAGAAGTCTGTGGCTCAGCCCGCCCAAGAAGAAGTGGTTGTTCCAACTCCAGCAGAGGCGGCCGGTGGGGGCTTCACTGTAGTTACCAAGCGGAGGTCCAGGCCCGCTGAGAGTCAGTCCGTCAGTCAGGCTACGAAGAAGGTCACGAAGCCCAAACGGAAGAAAAAGCCTCGCAAGCAGAAGATGCAAGAGCCCAAGTCTTCGGCGATTGCACTATCTCTGCCGCAGGAGGCTCTGGAGAAAGGCCTTTCCTACGCAAAGGTGCTGAAGGATGCAGTAGGAAAGGTATGTCCGGCGGATCACGGCATTAAGCCAGAAGATTTGCGAATCCGAAAGTCGCAATCTGGTGCGCGAGTCCTGGAGGTTCGGGGTGACAAAGGCGAGAAGGCGGACAGTTTTGCCGCTGCCCTGAGAGGAGTTCTGGTCTCCGATGTAGTGGTTTCCAGGCCCATAAAATGCGCTGAATTGCGCCTTATCGGCCTCGACGACAGCGTTGATAGGGATCAGGTCGTGTCGTCTGTAGCCCTGAGGGGGGAGTGCCCCGAAGGGAGTGTGAGGGTTGGAGAAATTCGCCGCGGCCCTTCTGGGCTGGGTGCCATCTGGGTGCGTTGCCCAGTGGCAGCGGCAAAAAAGTTGGTCGCTGGTAGGCGGCTGCTTTTGGGGTGGAGCGCTGTTAGCGTTAGACTGTTGGCGGCCAGGCCTCAGAAGTGCTTCAGGTGCTTCGAACCTGGACACCAGCAGTTTAACTGCAATAGCGACATCGACCGCAGCCGTCTGTGCTATCGTTGTGGTCAGTCGGGTCATAGGGCGGCGGCGTGCACATCTGAGCCGCATTGCCCTGTCTGTGAGGATGCGGGTAGACCTGCCAATCATTTGGTGGGTGCGAAGGGCTGCAAGTGCAGCCCACCCCGTCCGGCGAAGAAGAAGGTTGCCGCAGCTAAGACTTCCTCAGCTGCGGCCCCCGCTGCTCCTCTCCCCACTTCTTCGGGGATTCAGAGTGAGCGGCGTGTGGCGACGCCCCCACCGTCCAGCTAGGTGGGTGGCCGAGAGCGCGGGTGAGACACGGGGTCTGTCCTCACCCGTTCTTCAAAGCTCTCGAGAAGGGGAGAGCCCTACCTTTTCAGGGCCTTCCTGCCGGGTTCCCCGCGTTATGCGGGGCGCGCCAGAGGGGTCGCGGTGTCATGCGATTGCAATTCCCGTGTACCCCTCGAAATGCGCGTGAGGCAAATGGTCTGTTTTTTAGTGGGTATTCCGCCCCACTGGTTGGTTGGTGGGGGGCGGCGAGTCCCACATATCCCCGTCACGACCCCATTGTGGCGGGGAATGCGTAAATGCATTTTTTGGGACCTTAAAAAAAAAAAAAAAAAAAAAAAAAAAAAAGGTTAGGTTAGGTTAGGTTAGGTTAGGTTAGGTTAGGTTAGGTTAGGTTAGGTTAGGTTAGGTTAGGTCCCGTGTGGAGTTGCCAGACTCCCATCAGGCGCGTCCCCGGGTGGCGGATAGGGGAAGCCACTCCGGCGTGGGTGGTCCCGGCTTCGGCTGGCGTGGACCAAAACTGGCGGGTTCTGGGCGCACCCCTGGCTGCGTCTCGGCGCAGCCGGAAAGCGGCCGTGTGGAGGGAGTCGCGACTCGGTCTCGCGGCTCTCGGGGAGGAGATCTCCCGGGAGGTTCCGTCTCGCCCCTCTGTTCTAACAGTCGGGTGGGATGGGGTCGCGCGGTGGGTCCGGCGGTTGCAGGTTTGTGATCGCCGGGTGGGCCTCGCCGATTGGCTAAGGTCCCCCTTCGGGCAGCCTGTTACCCCCAGGGTTGGGGCCAGGGGTCTTGCCTTAGCGGCTGGGCCGAGAGGAACGCGAACCTCAATAATAAATCTGCGAAAAAGCCCGCAGCGGCGTCTCTTGTTCGGCGCTGCAGCGGCCCCTGCCGCAGCCGGCCTCGCGGAGAGGTTCGGTGGGCGCGGCGAGAGGACGCAGCCGCCTTCATGGCGGTGGGCGTGCGAGGAGGCAAACCTCGTTAAAAAATGCCCCTGCCGCAGCTGTGTGCCCCTAGGGTGGGGCCCAGTGGGCGCGGCGCGTGGACGCCTCGGGGTGTGACCCCGCCCTGAGCGCGGAAAGAGGAAGCCAACCTCTCTAAAATAATGGCACGGGGACGCCGTGGCCGGGAGGGCCGGACGGCGGAAAGAGGAAGTCAACCTCTATAAAAAATGACGCCAAGTCCGCAGCGGCGTCGCTTCTAGTGATGCCGCAGCGGCCCCTGCCGCAGCTGGCCCGAGGTGAGGGCTCAGTGGGCGCGGCGCGAGGTGGCCGCCGCCCTCTCACGAGGTGTGGTGGCTGGGAGCTGCGGGCGAATAACGGGGAAGTTTTCGCCCGCCTTGTACGGCTCCGGGACGGGGAGTGGCCCTTAACCCAGGTCCCTCCGTTGCGAGTGAGCCTGCCTCACGGCGGGCTGCGCGGAGGGCGGACATGTGTGTAATCCGAAAGGTGGTCCCTTGTCCGCTCTGTCCGACCGCGCGAGTAGGTGTTCCTTTGTTTTTTAGTCGGTGCGAGTCCGACATAACCCAGTGAGCCTCCCCGTGGCCTCTGGGTATGCATAAGGCATTTTTCAAAGGTTAAAAAAAAAAAAAAAAAAAAAAAAAAAAAAAAAAAAAAAAAGGTTAGGTTAGGTTCCCGTGTGGAGTTGCCAGACTCCCATCGGGCGCGTCCCCGGGTGGCGGATAGGGGCATGCCACACATTGTGGTACCGGCTTTTAAATAATGTAATGTAAGTCCGGCGCGGACCAAAACTGGCGGGTTTTGTGGGGCGCACCCCCGGTCGCATTTCGCGGCTGGAAAGCGGCCCAGGGGTGGGGAGCCGCGTTCTGTGTCGCGGCTTTTCGGGGTGGCGAGCCTTCCCGGCTCTGGTTTCCTATCTCTCCCCTCTGTTTTGCCAGGGGGCTTAGAGATAGGATCTCGCGCGGCGGGCTGGGTTTCATTCCCACCCGTCGGGCAAACTGTTACCCCCATTCTGGGGACCAGGGGTCTTGCCTTCAACGGCCGGACTGAGAGGAGACAACCTCAATAATAAATCCCTAATCCTAAGCTTACGCCCGGCGAGAGGATGAATGGCTGGTGGGTGACCAGTCTCAAGGGCGTCACTCGGCCAGGGGATCAGCGGCCCCTCTGGTCGATAAATTTACGCTTACCCGGGTACAGGGGGCACTGCCCGGGTGGACTTTTTATTTCCCCCATACTCGTGGGACTTTTATGGATACTAATAAAAAATTCGTTTCGTCGGAGGGTGTGGCGTCGCAAGACGCGGAGGAAGGGGCGCTTTCAGGCGCGGAGAGTGAGGGGGTGAGTCGCATCCCGGGCCAGATGTTGTCGAGGGCCGAGGTGGTTATTCGATACCGCGACCAAATGCGGGTCTTAGAGGCGTTGGAGAGGGAGGCAAATAGGTCTATCTCTGACCTGAGTGAGGGTGATTCGGAGGGCATCTTGTCTGAGGTGGAGCTAGACAGCGACGACCACTCTGAGGATGAAGAGGTTGAAGCCGTAGTGTCGGCTAAGGGTCCAGCGGACGACGTGAAGAAGGGGCGTGGCAGACCCCCTACGCACGGGCTATGCATGGGCCTTGGCAAGGCGCGTAAGGATCTTCAGACAGCGAAGAGAGCGAAGGCTGAAGAGCAAGCTCGCCTCGCCGCACAGAAGGAGGCTGAAGTTTTAGAGATGGCCAACGCTGCGCGTGCTCAGAGAAGCGATCGTGGTTACGTCCCGAGACCGGTCGAACGGGTCCCGGTGTCAGAGTTGGTGAAGGGGGTCGAAGTCGACCTGACAGTTGTCGAAAGCGTGGCGAAAAAGTCGGGGAACTTGAAGGGCACGTATGTGAAGGCCCTCAACAACGCGGCGATATCGATTAGGGGAGCGGTCGGCGATCTCTATGACCGCTCTTTCTCTTCCGTTGAGGCCAAGCAGTTGCAGGAGGACAACGACCGCCTGCGGGCCAAGGTGGCCGAGCTAAGTGTCCGAATGACAAAGCTTGGTGACGAAGTGGATGTGCTGAAGGAACAGCTGCGCAGTGAGAGGTCGCTACGAGATGAGTTGGAGGCTGAGCGTCAGAACCAGCGGGAGAGGTCCATGCCTCCTGCTGTGGAAGAACTTTGTGTCCCTCCGCCGTGTGTCGAGCCGTCAGTTCCGTCACCGGGTAGAGCATTTAACTCCCCGGTCGCTGCTCCAGCAGTTCCTGATCTACAGGAAATGGAAGCATCGATTCTCCAGAAGCTTACAGCTTTCCTGGAGTCGCGTCTGCCGCCAGTCACAGCAGCTCCTGTTGTGCGGCCTGCTGCTTCATCCGCAGCTAAAAAGAAGGAAAAGCGGCGAGCCCCAAAACCTGTGGCTCTTCCCGCTCCAGAAGTGGTTATTCCAGCGCCAGCAGAGGCAGCTGACGGCGGTTTTACCGTAGTCGCCAAGCGGAGGTCCAGGCCCGCTGCGAAACAGCCCGCTGAGAAACAGCCCGCGAAGAAGGTTGCGAAGCCAAAGCACAAGAAAAAGCCTCGCAAGCAGAAGATGCAAGAGCCCAAATCTTCGGCGATTGCTCTGTCTCTGCCGCAGGAGTCATTGGAGAAAGGCCTTACGTATGCGAAGGTACTCAAGGAAGTGGTAGGAAAAGTCTGTCCGGCGGATCATGGAATAGAGCCAGACAAGCTGAGAATTCGCAAGACGCAATCCGGCGGGCGTGTCCTAGAAGTCTGGGGCGATAAGGGCGAGAAGGCGGATAGCTTTGCCGCTGCCTTGAGAGGGGTTCTGGTCCCCGATGTCGTGGTTTCTAGGCCCATGAAGTGCTCTGAACTGCGCCTCATCGGCCTCGACGACAGCGTCGATAGGGATCAGGTCGTGTCGTCGGTAGCCCTAAGGGGGGAGTGCCCCGAAGGGAGTGTAAGAGTAGGAGAGATACGCCGCGGCCCTTCTGGGTTGGGTGCCGTTTGGGTGCGTTGCCCCGTGGCCGCGGCTAAAAAGTTGGTCGCTGGTAGGCGGCTGCTCTTAGGGTGGAGCGCTGTTAGCGTTAGACTGTTGGCGGCCAGGCCTCAGAAGTGCTTCAGGTGCTTCGAACCTGGACACCAGCAGTTTAACTGCAAAAGCGACATCGACCGCAGCCGTCTGTGCTATCGTTGTGGTCAGTCGGGTCATAGGGCGGCGGCGTGCACGTCTGAGCCGCATTGCCCTGTCTGTGAGGATGCGGGTAGACCTGCCAATCATTTGGTGGGTGCGAAGGGCTGCAAGTGCAGCCCACCCCGTCCGGCGAAGAAAAAGGTTGCCGCAGCTAAGACTTCCTCAGCTGCGGCCCCCGCCGCTCCTCTCCCCACTCCTTCGGGGACTCAGAGTGAGCGGCGTGTGGCGACGCCCCCACCGTCCAGCTAGGTGGGTGGCCGAGAGCGCGGGTGAGACTAGGGGTCTGTCCTCACCCGTTCTTCAAAGCTCTCGAGAAGGGGAGAGCCCTACCTTTTCAGGGCCTTCCTGCCGAGTTTCCCGCGTTATGCGGGGCGCGCCAGAGGGGTCGCGGTGTCATGCGATTGCAATTCCCGTGTCCCCCTCGAAATGCGCGTGAGGCAAATGGTCTGTTTTTTAGTGGGTATTCCGCCCCGTTGGTTGGTTGGTGGGGGGCGGCGAGTCCCACATATCCCCGTCACGACCCCATTGTGGCGGGGAATGCGTAAATGCATTTTTTGGGACCTTAAAAAAAAAAAAAAAAAAAAAAAAAAAAAAAAAAAAAAAAAAAAAAAAAAAAAAAAAAAAAAAAAAAAAAAAAAAAAAAAAAAAAAAAAAAAAAAAAAGGTTAGGTTAGGTTAGGTTAGGTTAGGTTAGGTTAGGTTAGGTTAGGTTAGGTTAGGTTAGGTTAGGTTAGGTTCCCGTGTGGAGTTGCCAGACTCCCATCAGGCGCGTCCCCGGGTGGCGGATAGGGGCATGCCACACATTGTGGTACCGGCTTTTACATAATGTAATGTAAGTCCGGCGCGGACCAAAACTGGCGGGTTTTGTGGGGCGCACCCCCGGTCGCACTTCGCGGCTGGAAAGCGGCCCTGGGGTGGGGAGCCGCGTTCTGCGTCGTGGCTTTTTCGGGGTGGCGAGCCTTCCCGGCTCTGGGTTTTCCTGTCTCCCCCCTCTGTTCTGTCAGAGGGCTTGGAGATGGGATCGCGCGGCGGGCAGGGTTTCATTCCCACCCGTCGGGCAAACTGTTACCCCCATTCTGGGGACCAGGGGTCTTGCCTTCACCGGCCGGACCGAGAGGAGACAACCTCAATAATAAATCCCCAATCCTAAGCTTACGCCCGGCGAGAGGATGAATGGCTGGTGGGTGACCAGTCTTTAGGGCGTCACTCGGCCAGGGGATCAGCGGCCCCTCTGGTCGATAAATTTACGCTTACCCGGGTACAGGGGGCACTGCCCGGGTGGACTTTTTATTTCCCCCATACTCGTGGGACTCATATGGATTCTTTTAATAAAAATTTCGTTTCGTCGGAGGGTGTGGCGTCGCAAGACGCGGAGGAAGGTGCGCTTTCAGGCGCGGAGAGTGAGGGGGTGAGTCGCATCCCGGGCCAGATGTTGTCGAGGGCCGAGGTGGTGATTCGTTACCGCGACCAAATGCGGGTTTTGGAGGCGTTGGAGAGGGAGGCAAATCGCTCTATCTCCGATTTGAGTGAGGGAGATTCCGAGGGTATCTTGTCTGAGGTAGACAGTGACGACCACTCAGATATCGAAGAAGAGGTAGAAGCCGATGTTTCGGCTAAAGGTCCAGCGGATGCCGTGAAGAAGGGGCGCGGTAGGCCCCCTACGCATGGTCTCTGTATGGGGCTAGGGAAGGCGCGTTCATTTCTCCAGACGGCGAAGAGAGCGAAGGCGGATGAGCAAGCTCGTCTCGCTGCGCAGAAAGAGGCTGAGGTTTTAGAGATGGCCAACGCAGCGCGTGCTCTGAGAAGCGAGCGTGGCCACGTCGAGAGACCGATCGAACGAATCCCAGTGTCGGAACTGGTGAAGGGGGTGGAAGTCGACTTGACTGTTGTCGAAAATGTGGCGAAGAAGTCTGGACATCTAAAGGGCACTTATGTCAAAGCCCTCAAAGAAGCCGTCACTTCGATTAGGGGAGCGGTCGGCGACATCTACGACCGCTCTTTTTCATCAGTGGAGTCCAAACAACTGCAGGAGGACAATGACCGCCTGCGGACCAAGGTGGCCGAGCTAAGTGTCCGAATGACAACGCTTAGTGACGAAGTGGACATGCTGAAGGAACAGCTGCGCAGCGAGAGGTCGCTACGAGATGAGTTGGAGGCTGAGCGTCAGAACCAGCGGGAGAGGTCCATGCCTCCCGCTGTGCAAGAACTTTGTGTCCCTCCGCCGTGTGTCGAGCCGTCAGTTCCGTCACCGGGTAGAGCATTTAACTCCCCGGTCGCTGCTCCAGCAGTTCCTGATCTACAGGAAATGGAAGCGTCGATTCTCCAGAAGCTTACAGCTTTCCTGGAGTCGCGTCTGCCGCCAGTCACAGCAGCTCCTGTTGTGCGGCCTGCTGCTTCATCCGCAGCTAAAAAGAAGAAGAAGCGGCGAGCCCAGAAGTCTGTGGCTCCGCCCGCTCAAGAAGAGGTGGTTCCAACTCCGTCTGAACCAGCTAACGACGGGTTTACGTTGGTTGCCAAGCGGAAGTCCAGGCCCGCTGAGGCGAAGAAGAAGGCTCAGAAGTCGAAGCGCAAAACGCAACGTAAGCAGAAAATGCAAGAGCCCAAATCTTCGGCAATTGCTCTGTCTCTGCCGCAGGAGGCATTGGAGAAAGGCCTTACGTACGCGAAGGTACTTAAAGAAGTGATAGGGAAAGTCTGTCCGGCGGATCATGGCATAGAGCCAGACAAGCTGAGGATTCGTAAGACGCAATCCGGTGGGCGCGTCCTGGAAGTTCGGGGCGATAAGGGCGAGAAGGCGGATAGCTTTGCCGCTGCCTTGAGAGGGGTTCTGGTCCCCGATGTCGTGGTTTCTAGGCCCATGAAGTGCTCTGAACTGCGCCTCATCGGCCTCGACGACAGCGTCGATAGGGATCAGGTCGTGTCTTCCGTAGCCCTGAGGGGGGAGTGCCCCGAAGGGAGTGTGAGGGTAGGTGAGATTCGCCGCGGCCCGTCTGGGCTGGGTGCCGTCTGGGTGCGTTGCCCAGTGGCAGCGGCTAAAAAGTTGGTTGCTGGTAGGCGGCTGCTTTTAGGGTGGAGCGCTGTTAGCGTTAGACTGTTGGCGGCCAGGCCCCAGAAGTGCTTCAGGTGCTTCGAACCTGGACACCAGCAGTTTAACTGCAAAAGCGATATCGACCGCAGCCGTCTGTGCTATCGTTGTGGTCAATCGGGTCATAGGGCGGCGGCGTGCACATCTGAGCCGCACTGCCCTGTCTGTGGGGATGTAGGTAGACCTGCCAGTCATCTGGTGGGTGCGAAGGGCTGCAAGTGCAGCCCACCCCGTCCGGCGAAGAAGAAGGTTGCCGCAGCTAAGACTTCCTCAGCTGCGGCCCCCGCCGCTCCTCTCCCCACTCCTTCGGGGACTCAGAGTGAGCGGCGTGTGGAGATACCCCCACCGTCCAGCTAGGTGGGTGGCCGAGAGCGCGGGTGAGACTCGGGGTCTGTCCTCACCCGCTCTTCAAAGCTCTCGAGAAGGGGAGAGCCCTACCTTTTCAGGGCCTTCCTGCCGAGTTTCCCGCGTTATGCGGGGCGCGCCAGAGGGGACGCGGTGTCATGCCACAGCAATTCCCGCGTCCCCCTCGAAATGCGCGTGAGGTAAATGGTCTGTTTTTTAGTGGGTATTCCGCCCCACTGGTTGGTTGGTGGGGGGCGGCGAGTCCCACATATCCCCGTCACGACCCCATTGTGGCGGGGAATGCGTAAATGCATTTTTTTGGGACCTTAAAAAAAAAAAAAAAAAAAAAAAAAAAAAAAAAAAAAAAAAAAAAAAAAAAAAAAAAGGTTAGGTTAGGTTAGGTTAGGTTAGGTTAGGTTAGGTTAGGTTAGGTTAGGTTAGGTTAGGTTAGGTTAGGTTAGGTTAGGTTAGGTTCCCGTCCCGTGTGGAGTTGCCAGACTCCCATCAGGCGCGTCCCCGGGTGGCGGATAGGGGAAGCCACTCCGGCGTGGGTGGTCCCGGCTTCGGCTGGCGTGGACCAAAACTGGCGGGTTCTGGGCGCACCCCTGGCTGCGTCTCGGCGCAGCCGGAAAGCGGCGGCTCTAGGGGAGGAGATCTCCCGGGAGGTTCCGTCTCGCCCCTCTGTTCTAACAGTCGGGTGGGATGGGGTCGCGCGGTGGGTCCGGCGGTTGCAGTTTTGTGATCGCCGGGTGGGCCTTGCCGATTGGCTACGGTCCCCCTTCGGGCAGCCTGTTACCCCCAGGGTTGGGGCCAGGGGTCTTGCCTTAGCGGCTGGGCCGAGAGGAACGCGAACCTCAATAATAAATCTGCGAAAAAGCCCGCAGCGGCGTCGCTTGTTCGGCGCTGCAGCGGCCCCTGCCGCAGCCGGCCTCGCGGAGAGGTTCGGTGGGCGCGGCGAGAGGACGCAGCCGCCTTCATGGCGGTGGGCGTGAGAGGATGCAAACCTCTATAAAAAATGCCCCTGCCGCAGCTGTGTGCCCCTAGGGTGGGGCCCAGTGGGCGCGGCGCGTGGACGCCTCGGGGTGTGACCCCGCCCTGAGCGCGGAAAGAGGAAGCCAACCTCTCTAAAATAATGGCACGGGGACGCCGTGGCCGGGAGGGCCGGACGGCGGTAAGAGGAAGTCAACCTCTATAAAAAATGACGCCAAGTCCGCAGCGGCGTCGCTTTTAGTGATGCCGCAGCGGCCCCTGCCGCAGCTGGCCCGAGGTGTAGGGCTCAGTGGGCGCGGCGCGAGGTGGCCGCCGCCCTCTCACGAGGTGTGGTGGCTGGGAGCTGCGGGCGAATAACGGGGAAGTTTTCGCCCGCCTTGTACGGCTCCGGGACGGGGAGTGGCCCTTAACACAGGTCCCTCCGTTGCGAGTGAGCCTGCCTCACGGCGGGCTGCGCGGAGGGCGGACATGTGTGTAATCCGAAAGGTGGTCCCTTGTCCGCTCTGTCCGACCGCGCGAGTAGGTGTTCCTTTGTTTTTTAGTCGGTGCGAGTCCGACATAACCCAGTGAGCCTCCCCGTGGCCTCTGGGTATGCATAAGGCATTTTTCAAAGGTTAAAAAAAAAAAAAAAAAAAAAAAAAAAAAAAAAAAAGGTTAGGTTCCCGTGTGGAGTTGCCAGACTCCCATCAGGCGCGTCCCCGGGTGGCGGATAGGGGAAGCCACTCCGGCGTGGGTGGTCCCGGCTTCGGCTGGCGTGGACCAAAACTGGCGGGTTCTGGGCGCACCCCTGGCTGCGTCTCGGCGCAGCCGGAAAGCGGCCGTGTGGAGGGAGTCGCGACTCGGTCTCGCGGCTCTCGGGGAGGAGATCTCCCGGGAGGTTCCGTCTCGCCCCTCTGTTCTGACAGTCGGGTGGGATGGGGTCGCGCGGTGGGTCCGGCGGTTGCAGTTTTGTGATCGCCGGGTGGGCCTCGCCGATTGGCTAAGGTCCCCCTTCGGGCAGCCTGTTACCCCCAGGGTTGGGGCCAGGGGTCTTGCCTTAGCGGCTGGGCCGAGAGGAACGCGAACCTCAATAATAAATCGGCGAAAAAGCCCGCAGCGGCGTCGCTTGTTCGGCGCTGCAGCGGCCCCTGCCGCAGCTGGCCTCGCGGAGAGGTTCGGTGGGCGCGGCGAGAGGACGCAGCCGCCTTCATGGCGGTGGGCGTGCGAGGAGGCAAACCTCGGTAAAAAATGCCCCTGCCGCAGCTGTGTGCCCCTAGGGTGGGGCCCAGTGGGCGCGGCGCGTGGACGCCTCGGGGTGTGACCCCGCCCTGAGCGCGGAAAGAGGAAGCCAACCTCTCTAAAATAATGGCACGGGGACGCCGTGGCCGGGAGGGCCGGACGGCGGAAAGAGGAAGTCAACCTCTATAAAAAATGACGCCAAGTCCGCAGCGGCGTCGCTTTTAGTGATGCCGCAGCGGCCCCTGCCGCAGCTGGCCCGAGGTGTAGGGCTCAGTGGGCGCGGCGCGAGGTGGCCGCCGCCCTCTCACGAGGTGTGGTGGCTGGGAGCTGCGGGCGAATAACGGGGAAGTTTTCGCCCGCCTCGTACAGCTCCGGGACGGGGAGTGGCCCTTAACACAGGTCCCTCCGTTGCGAGTGAGCCTGCCTCACGGCGGGCTGCGCGGAGGGCGGACATGTGTGTAATCCGAAAGGTGGTCCCTTGTCCGCTCTGTCCGACCGCGCGAGTAGGTGTTCCTTTGTTTTTTAGTCGGTGCGAGTCCGACATAACCCAGTGAGCCTCCCCGTGGCCTCTGGGTATGCATAAGGCATTTTTCAAAGGTTAAAAAAAAAAAAAAAAAAAAAAAAAAAAAAAAGGTTAGGTTAGGTTAGGTTAGGTTAGGTTAGGTTAGGTTAGGTTAGGTTAGGTTAGGTTAGGTTAGGTTAGGTTAGGTTAGGTTAGGTTAGGTTAGGTTAGGTTAGGTTAGGTTAGGTTAGGTTAGGTTAGGTTAGGTTAGGTTAGGTTAGGTTAGGTTAGGTTAGGTTAGGTTAGGTTAGGTTAGGTTAGGTTAGGTTAGGTTAGGTTAGGTTAGGTTAGGTTAGGTTAGGTTAGGTTAGGTTAGGTTAGGTTAGGTTAGGTTAGGTTAGGTTAGGTTAGGTTAGGTTAGGTTAGGTTAGGTTAGGTTAGGTTAGGTTAGGTTAGGTTAGGTTAGGTTAGGTTAGGTTAGGTTAGGTTAGGTTAGGTTAGGTTAGGTTAGGTTAGGTTAGGTTAGGTTAGGTTAGGTTAGGTTAGGTTAGGTTAGGTTAGGTTAGGTTAGGTTAGGTTAGGTTAGGTTAGGTTAGGTTAGGTTAGGTTAGGTTAGGTTAGGTTAGGTTAGGTTAGGTTAGGTTAGGTTAGGTTAGGTTAGGTTAGGTTAGGTTAGGTTAGGTTAGGTTAGGTTAGGTTAGGTTAGGTTAGGTTAGGTTAGGTTAGGTTAGGTTAGGTTAGGTTAGGTTAGGTTAGGTTAGGTTAGGTTAGGTTAGGTTAGGTTAGGTTAGGTTAGGTTAGGTTAGGTTAGGTTAGGTTAGGTTAGGTTAGGTTAGGTTAGGTTAGGTTAGGTTAGGTTAGGTTAGGTTAGGTTAGGTTAGGTTAGGTTAGGTTAGGTTAGGTTAGGTTAGGTTAGGTTAGGTTAGGTTAGGTTAGGTTAGGTTAGGTTAGGTTAGGTTAGGTTAGGTTAGGTTAGGTTAGGTTAGGTTAGGTTAGGTTAGGTTAGGTTAGGTTAGGTTAGGTTAGGTTAGGTTAGGTTAGGTTAGGTTAGGTTAGGTTAGGTTAGGTTAGGTTAGGTTAGGTTAGGTTAGGTTAGGTTAGGTTAGGTTAGGTTAGGTTAGGTTAGGTTAGGTTAGGTTAGGTTAGGTTAGGTTAGGTTAGGTTAGGTTAGGTTAGGTTAGGTTAGGTTAGGTTAGGTTAGGTTAGGTTAGGTTAGGTTAGGTTAGGTTAGGTTAGGTTAGGTTAGGTTAGGTTAGGTTAGGTTAGGTTAGGTTAGGTTAGGTTAGGTTAGGTTAGGTTAGGTTAGGTTAGGTTAGGTTAGGTTAGGTTAGGTTAGGTTAGGTTAGGTTAGGTTAGGTTAGGTTAGGTTAGGTTAGGTTAGGTTAGGTTAGGTTAGGTTAGGTTAGGTTAGGTTAGGTTAGGTTAGGTTAGGTTAGGTTAGGTTAGGTTAGGTTAGGTTAGGTTAGGTTAGGTTAGGTTAGGTTAGGTTAGGTTAGGTTAGGTTAGGTTAGGTTAGGTTAGGTTAGGTTAGGTTAGGTTAGGTTAGGTTAGGTTAGGTTAGGTTAGGTTAGGTTAGGTTAGGTTAGGTTAGGTTAGGTTAGGTTAGGTTAGGTTAGGTTAGGTTAGGTTAGGTTAGGTTAGGTTAGGTTAGGTTAGGTTAGGTTAGGTTAGGTTAGGTTAGGTTAGGTTAGGTTAGGTTAGGTTAGGTTAGGTTAGGTTAGGTTAGGTTAGGTTAGGTTAGGTTAGGTTAGGTTAGGTTAGGTTAGGTTAGGTTAGGTTAGGTTAGGTTAGGTTAGGTTAGGTTAGGTTAGGTTAGGTTAGGTTAGGTTAGGTTAGGTTAGGTTAGGTTAGGTTAGGTTAGGTTAGGTTAGGTTAGGTTAGGTTAGGTTAGGTTAGGTTAGGTTGAGGTCGAACTTTCGTACTGAGGTGGTGTTAGTGGTTTTGTTTTCTCGTGGTTTTTTGGTGACTTTTGGTGCTCGTTGAGACCTATCTTTTGACGTGTCGCTTTCTTCGATCGGCCCTGTACTTTTTCGGCAAATAATATTTTTATTGTTTGTCGAATTTGTATGGGTTTTTCGTTGGCTGCGATACGGCAAAGGAATCGTCCAGATAGGGATTTCGACGTGCGATTTTCCTGTCTGGGCCTACTTCTGCGTGTTTTTCGGACTGATTCGTGTATACTCTGTTGACTTTGGCATTCTGTGGGTTTTTTGGCTTTTTATCGGTTCGGCTTCTTTGAGTTTTTGCGGTTTTTCGTCGGATTTTTGGGTAACTGAAAATTCGGCAGAAACCTCAAATTTTTCTTGTTTGTTTTTCGGGAGGGTTTTTTGTTTATTTTGTGGGGTTTTTTATTGTGTTTTGTTCGTGTTTCGGGTTGTAGCGTTGTACATCATCGGGTTCGATGATGTACAACGAATTTGAGGATAGATTCTCCAATTCCTCGATGGAGGTGGAGAATATGAGGGGTGCTCGGACGAGCCGAGATGGTCGAGCGGGTTCGTTGGCGGCGTCTGACGAGCGTGCCAGTCAGGAGGCGTCGGAGGCACATGAGAGTTTTGAGGACTATACCAATGACGAGCTGAATAAGATGGTGTTCTCGTTTACCCTGCAGATTTTGGAGGCTGTTGGCGAGACGGGTCATAAGAAGCTTGAAGATCGGGTAGGGAAGAGGACTGACTGGATAGAGCAGATATCCGAGGTTCTCGTGGGGAGGCACAATGCGGATATGCTGAAGCTTGAGCAGAGAATAGAGGTTCTGCAGATGGAGCTCAAGCTCAGCGCGGAGGCACGTATAGAGGAAAGGGCCGAGTATAAAGCCGCTAAGATGGCGGCCGCGGGGCCTCCAAGCGCGGAGTGGGTGGAGGGTCTCAAAAGGGACCTTTTGGTGTCCATTGGCACCATGGTGGACGCCCGCATGGCGGGTATAGAGGCGCGTTTGCCTGCGGAGCCGGTTCTTCGCCCGCCTCTGGCTAAGGGCAAAGCTCCGGCGAAGATTGTGCCGGCGAGGGTTTTTCCGGCGAGTGTTGGTCCGGCGGTGGCAAAGGGGAAGGAGCCTGTTGCTCCCTCCCCAAAGCCTGGCTCTGGGGTTCCCCCAAGGGTGGTTTCGGGGCCCGCTTTGGTTCCTCCGAAACGCCCGAGGGCAAAACTCGAGGTTCCGCGTACGGCCGCTGTGGTTGTGACACTGCGGCCGGACGCCATCGGGAGGGTCTCATACAGTGAGGTCATGCGGAGGGCGAGGGAGGCTGTCCCCATAAAAGATATGGGATTAGAGGATGGACTGGACATCCGGAGGTCGGCAACGGGCGCCAGGCTTTTGGAAGTGTCGGGCCCGGACGGGAGTGGCAAGGCGGATTTGCTCGCGGGCAAATTGAGGGAGGCACTGGCGGAGGTTGCCACGGTCTCCCGCCCCGAGAAGTCGGTGGTCGTGCGGGTGGCGGGCATCGACGAGTCGGTGTCCGCGGAGGAATTAGTGTGGGCTCTGGCCCACAAGGCGGGTTGTCCCACGGGCCAAATCAAGGCGGGGCCAATTAGAGAGGGTCCAGGAGGTGTGGGGCTTGCATTTGTGCGCTGCCCCATTGCAGCGGCCAAAGCTCTTTCGGAGGCTGGGAGGGTCTTGCTCGGGTGGAGCTCTGCTCGGGTGGAGGTGTTGGAGGACCGCCCCATGCGCTGCTTCAAGTGCATGGGGCTGGGGCACACGCGTCAGCGCTGCCCCGCGTCTGTGGACCGCTCCGGACTTTGTTTCCGATGCGGTAAAGAGGGACACAAGGGGTCAGACTGCGGGGCCAAGCCCAAATGCGCAGTCTGCTGCGAGGTCGGCCACGATTCGGGCCATGTGATGGGGGGGGCTTTCTGCAGCCCTCCTCCTGTGAGGGTATCGTACGCGGTGGCGGTTCCCACTGCCGCCGCAAAAGAGGCTGCTCGGCCGGCGCGCGCGGTTGCGGTTGCGCGGCGCAAGGCGACAGGAGCCAATGCGATGGAGCAGTGAGGGATGCCCATCGCATTGGGAGGAAGGACCGGCAGAATTGGGGAAGTCCTCAATCCTGCCGGCCCGCGGAGGCGGTACAGGGGGGAAATAAGCGGAATGCTGACTCCCCTACGAAACCAGCGAGTGGAGATTGACGGTCTCTGCTTGCATTGCACGGTTTCAGCCGTCTGGGGGTATGTCCTAAGTGCGACAGGACACTCTCCCGGGTAGTGAGGTGCCCCGATGTTGGGGCGTGCCGGCGCAGTGCGGTTGAATGCGAAAGCGAGCCCGCGCTGCGTTTTCTTCGGCGTGAGAGGTTGCATCAAGGAGGGTTAGTGGGTATGTCCGCTTGGACGGCATCGGCATCTTCGGAAGCCGGTGCCGTCCGAGCGGAAGAGTCCCACATAACCCCGCCACCCGTCAAGTGGCTGGGTATGCGTAACGCATTACTCCTTGTAAAAAAAAAAAAAAAAAAAAAAAAAAAAAGGTTAGGTTAGGTTAGGTTAGGTTAGGTTAGGTTAGGTTAGGTTAGGTTAGGTTAGGTTAGGTTAGGTTAGGTTAGGTTAGGTTAGGTTAGGTTAGGTTAGGTTAGGTTAGGTTAGGTTAGGTTAGGTTAGGTTAGGTTAGGTTAGGTTAGGTTAGGTTAGGTTAGGTTAGGTTAGGTTAGGTTAGGTTAGGTTAGGTTAGGTTAGGTTAGGTTAGGTTAGGTTAGGTTAGGTTAGGTTAGGTTAGGTTAGGTTAGGTTAGGTTAGGTTAGGTTAGGTTAGGTTAGGTTAGGTTAGGTTAGGTTAGGTTAGGTTAGGTTAGGTTAGGTTAGGTTAGGTTAGGTTAGGTTAGGTTAGGTTAGGTTAGGTTAGGTTAGGTTAGGTTAGGTTAGGTTAGGTTAGGTTAGGTTAGGTTAGGTTAGGTTAGGTTAGGTTAGGTTAGGTTAGGTTAGGTTAGGTTAGGTTAGGTTAGGTTAGGTTAGGTTAGGTTAGGTTAGGTTAGGTTAGGTTAGGTTAGGTTAGGTTAGGTTAGGTTAGGTTAGGTTAGGTTAGGTTAGGTTAGGTTAGGTTAGGTTAGGTTAGGTTAGGTTAGGTTAGGTTAGGTTAGGTTAGGTTAGGTTAGGTTAGGTTAGGTTAGGTTAGGTTAGGTTAGGTTAGGTTAGGTTAGGTTAGGTTAGGTTAGGTTAGGTTAGGTTAGGTTAGGTTAGGTTAGGTTAGGTTAGGTTAGGTTAGGTTAGGTTAGGTTAGGTTAGGTTAGGTTAGGTTAGGTTAGGTTAGGTTAGGTTAGGTTAGGTTAGGTTAGGTTAGGTTAGGTTAGGTTAGGTTAGGTTAGGTTAGGTTAGGTTAGGTTAGGTTAGGTTAGGTTAGGTTAGGTTAGGTTAGGTTAGGTTAGGTTAGGTTAGGTTAGGTTAGGTTAGGTTAGGTTAGGTTAGGTTAGGTTAGGTTAGGTTAGGTTAGGTTAGGTTAGGTTAGGTTAGGTTAGGTTAGGTTAGGTTAGGTTAGGTTAGGTTAGGTTAGGTTAGGTTAGGTTAGGTTAGGTTAGGTTAGGTTAGGTTAGGTTAGGTTAGGTTAGGTTAGGTTAGGTTAGGTTAGGTTAGGTTAGGTTAGGTTAGGTTAGGTTAGGTTAGGTTAGGTTAGGTTAGGTTAGGTTAGGTTAGGTTAGGTTAGGTTAGGTTAGGTTAGGTTAGGTTAGGTTAGGTTAGGTTAGGTTAGGTTAGGTTAGGTTAGGTTAGGTTAGGTTAGGTTAGGTTAGGTTAGGTTAGGTTAGGTTAGGTTAGGTTAGGTTAGGTTAGGTTAGGTTAGGTTAGGTTAGGTTAGGTTAGGTTAGGTTAGGTTAGGTTAGGTTAGGTTAGGTTAGGTTAGGTTAGGTTAGGTTAGGTTAGGTTAGGTTAGGTTAGGTTAGGTTAGGTTAGGTTAGGTTAGGTTAGGTTAGGTTAGGTTAGGTTAGGTTAGGTTAGGTTAGGTTAGGTTAGGTTAGGTTAGGTTAGGTTAGGTTAGGTTAGGTTAGGTTAGGTTAGGTTAGGTTAGGTTAGGTTAGGTTAGGTTAGGTTAGGTTAGGTTAGGTTAGGTTAGGTTAGGTTAGGTTAGGTTAGGTTAGGTTAGGTTAGGTTAGGTTAGGTTAGGTTAGGTTAGGTTAGGTTAGGTTAGGTTAGGTTAGGTTAGGTTAGGTTAGGTTAGGTTAGGTTAGGTTAGGTTAGGTTAGGTTAGGTTAGGTTAGGTTAGGTTAGGTTAGGTTAGGTTAGGTTAGGTTAGGTTAGGTTAGGTTAGGTTGAGGGTGTTCTGGAGGTGTTAGTAGTGAGGGTTTTTTGTGATTTTTGGTGGTTTGATAGTGTTTTGTGAGGGCTTTCGATTGGTGCTAAGTTGGATTTGATCGGAGCTATACTTTTCCGAAAATTCAATTTTCGGAAATTTATGGTTTCCCATTGAAAACTTGGCAACAATCCGATCGTCGAGGTAAAAATTTCGACGGGCGAAATTTTTACCTATAACGACTTGGCTGTGTTTTTTCGGACGGATTCTGGTGTGACTTGACGACTTTGGCAGTATACTGGATTTTGGAGGTATTTATCTTACGACTTGGCTTTGTTTTGTGGTTTTTTCGCTGGCTTTTCGGGAAATTTTAAATTTCTCGGAAGCCAGAGTTTTTTGTGCGGTTTTTGTTGTTTGTTGGGGGTCTCGTCTTGGTTGTCCTGGGGTTGCCTGGGGTGGCTGGGGCTTGGCTCCCTCTGTGCGGAGGGCTGTCCTGACCTCATTGGAGGGTAATTTTCGGTGTTGGCCGTTTGAGGGGCTGTTTTGTGTTGAGGTTTGTTTCTGCGGTCTCTCGGTATGTCGGATTATGACTACGATGAGGACTGCAGGAGCACCTCCTCCATGGAGGTAGCGAGCGATTCAGGCTCTGGTAGGAAGAGGGGAAGGGGGAAGTCTTCTGGGTCCGACTTGGACTCGGACGACTATTCTCCGAGTTCGGGCGTTGGGAAAGTGGTCCCTAGGCCTCCTTCCAAGAGGGGAAAGGGCAAGCCTGTCGGGGCGGAAAGAGTGGGGTGGTGTCGGGGCGGAAAGAGTGGGGTGGTACGCGAACCTGGACCTCAGGGGGCTGCCTCCCACTGACACGCGGGCGAATATGGAGGTGTTGGACGTCAACTCTCTCCATGCTTTTGTTGGGGCGAGTCTGACGGACGTTCTCAAGATTGTGCGGGAGAACAAATGTATCAAGGGTTCTTTGGTGGGTCAGCTTAAGAAGGGCGTGGCTGAGCTGGTGGAGGTATTGGAGGTTGTTGCCTCCCGGGATGGGTCGTGCTCCTTGGAGAGGACCCGGCGGGAAAGAGAGAGGGCTGAATCCGATTTGGCGGCGGCAAACTTGAGGATCGAGGCCCTGGAGAGGGAGTTGGAGAGGGAGAGAACTCCGTCCCCTCGCGCTTTGACGGAGGTGTCCCCACAGATGATGGAGGAGATAAAGCGGGCGTGCATAGAGGGCACGGTCCGCTTTATGGAGGGGGCGATGGGGAAGTTTGAGGATCGCATCCGGTCCGAGCTGAGTTCCCTCCAGCTTCGGATGGCTGGGACTCAGACTGCGGGATCGGAGTGCAGCGGAGAGTCCGGGGCCACTCTTGTGGCGGGTCCTGCGGTGGAGAGGGGCGTGTCCGTCCCTGCGGAGGGTGGCACTTCCCCTGTCCTTACTGGGGAGGGGTGGAAAGAGGTTCGGCGGTCGAAGGGCAAAAAGGCCAAGGTCTCTTTGCCCAAAAGTGCGGGAAAAGGGGCTTTGGTCTCAAAACCGGCGGGAAGTGTCCCAACAGTAGGGTCGGGGCCGGCTGCTGCGCCACTTGTGGTGCAGAAGCCGACCCCAAAGGTGTCGGATGTGTCCAGGGCGCGGAGGCCTAGCCTCGTGCCCCCGCGAAGGGCTGCGGTGGAAGTTTCGTTGCCCTCGGAGGCGGTGGAGAGAGGGGTCCAATACAAGGACGTGCTGTTGAGGGTAAAGACTGCAGGGACTCCTCTTTCCCAAGAGGAGTTGCCAAGTATTCGCGTGTCGGCAACTGGGGCCAGACTTCTTGTTTTCCCTGGCCCCAAAAGCGCGGAGAACGCCGACATCATGGCGGAGAGGATGCGGGAGTTGTTGGGAGGGGATGCCGTCGTTCGGCGCCCTGTGAAGTGTGTGGAACTGAGGGTCTCCGGTTTGGATGAAACCGCCACTTCACAGGAGCTGCGCGCCGTGACGGCTGAAAAAGGTGGTTGTGCACCAGAGCTGGTTCGGGTTGGGGATATCCGCCCAGGCCCCAGCGGGATCGGCTCGGTGATTGTGCGGTGCCCGGTCGCAGCGGCAAAGTTGCTCTGCGACGCGGGGCGTATCGGGGTCGGCCTGAGTTCGGCGAGGGTTGAGGCATTAGACGTACGCCCCATGCGCTGTTTCAGGTGCATGGGGCTGGGACACACCAGGGCGAGGTGTTCTTCCCAGGAGGACCGCAGCAGCCTGTGTTTCAGGTGTGGCGGAGAGGGTCATAGGTCGGCTGACTGCCGGGAGAAACCCCGGTGTGTCGTGTGTTTAAAGGCGGGCAAAAGTGCGGGTCATGTAATGGGGGGGGCACTCTGTGACCCCCCAGTTGTTAGGGCAGTAGGGGCAAAGGCGTCAGCTGAAGTGTCGGCTGTCGCTGGTCCGGCGGTACATAGTAGGTCTGGCGGGTCTTCGATGGAGCAGTGAGCTGCTCCATCTTCCGAGACTCTGAGTCTTGTGTGTTAGTGGTGCTGCGGGGATGGGTCGGGGGACTTGTCCTCGCATTGCACAGCACCACTGGAGGTGGGGCGTGCCTTAACGCCCCTCTCTGAGGCGCAAATGCCTGGCTTCCCGCCGGGCAGTAGCGATACCCGGCACGGCGGTGAAATGCGAGAGCGAACTCGCCGTGTCGGGTGCTAATGGCGGGAAAAGACTCCCTTTTTAGTGGGTATTCCGCCCCATCGGAGGTCATGGTGGGGGGCGGCGAGTCCCACATAACCCCTCTGCTCCCCCGAGTGGAGGGGTATGCGTAAATGCATTTTTGGGGAGTATAAAAAAAAAAAAAAAAAAAAAAAAAAAAAAAAAAAAAAAAAAAAAAAAAAAAAAAAAAAGGTTAGGTTAGGTTAGGTTAGGTTAGGTTAGGTTAGGTTAGGTTAGGTTAGGTTAGGTTAGGTTAGGTTAGGTTAGGTTAGGTTAGGTTAGGTTAGGTTAGGTTAGGTTAGGTTAGGTTAGGTTAGGTTAGGTTAGGTTAGGTTAGGTTAGGTTAGGTTAGGTTAGGTTAGGTTAGGTTAGGTTAGGTTAGGTTAGGTTAGGTTAGGTTAGGTTAGGTTAGGTTAGGTTAGGTTAGGTTAGGTTAGGTTAGGTTAGGTTAGGTTAGGTTAGGTTAGGTTAGGTTAGGTTAGGTTAGGTTAGGTTAGGTTAGGTTAGGTTAGGTTAGGTTAGGTTAGGTTAGGTTAGGTTAGGTTAGGTTAGGTTAGGTTAGGTTAGGTTAGGTTAGGTTAGGTTAGGTTAGGTTAGGTTAGGTTAGGTTAGGTTAGGTTAGGTTAGGTTAGGTTAGGTTAGGTTAGGTTAGGTTAGGTTAGGTTAGGTTAGGTTAGGTTAGGTTAGGTTAGGTTAGGTTAGGTTAGGTTAGGTTAGGTTAGGTTAGGTTAGGTTAGGTTAGGTTAGGTTAGGTTAGGTTAGGTTAGGTTAGGTTAGGTTAGGTTAGGTTAGGTTAGGTTAGGTTAGGTTAGGTTAGGTTAGGTTAGGTTAGGTTAGGTTAGGTTAGGTTAGGTTAGGTTAGGTTAGGTTAGGTTAGGTTAGGTTAGGTTAGGTTAGGTTAGGTTAGGTTAGGTTAGGTTAGGTTAGGTTAGGTTAGGTTAGGTTAGGTTAGGTTAGGTTAGGTTAGGTTAGGTTAGGTTAGGTTAGGTTAGGTTAGGTTAGGTTAGGTTAGGTTAGGTTAGGTTAGGTTAGGTTAGGTTAGGTTAGGTTAGGTTAGGTTAGGTTAGGTTAGGTTAGGTTAGGTTAGGTTAGGTTAGGTTAGGTTAGGTTAGGTTAGGTTAGGTTAGGTTAGGTTAGGTTAGGTTAGGTTAGGTTAGGTTAGGTTAGGTTAGGTTAGGTTAGGTTAGGTTAGGTTAGGTTAGGTTAGGTTAGGTTAGGTTAGGTTAGGTTAGGTTAGGTTAGGTTAGGTTAGGTTAGGTTAGGTTAGGTTAGGTTAGGTTAGGTTAGGAGGTTAGGTTGAGGTTGATCTGGAGGTGTTAAGTGTGTTGGATTTTTGTGCGATTTGGAGGTTTTGTGGAGTTTTGCGAGGGCTTTCGATTGGCGCGTAGTTCGATTTGATCGGAGCCATACTTTTTCGAAAATTCACTTTTCGGAAATTTATGGTTTCCCATTGAAAACTGCGCGACAATCCGATCGTCAAGGTAAAAATTTCGACGGGCGAAATTTTTACAACGACTGACTTTGGCTTTTCTTTTTGGACGGATTCTGATAGAACACGACGACTTGGCTTGTTTATCGGATTTTGGACGGTTTTCCTTGAGGTTTGGACGGTTTTTTGCGGTTTTTTCTTCGGCTTTTCGGGTTTTTTAAAACCCGATGAAAGGCTGAAAAACTCAGTGGGTTCTGTGTTTGTTGGGGGATTTTTGTGTGGCTGCTCTGGGGTTTCCTGGGGTGGCTGCGTGGGGTCTCCCTTCATCCGGAGGGTTTACCTGACCTTGTTTTCGGCGGATTTTCGGCCCATAGAAGGGTGTTTGGAGGGTTCGCAATGGAGGACGATATAGAGCGGGGGGCCCTCACTCCGAACGATTATTTGGACGGAGTCACGGTGTCCTACGATCAGGAGGTTTATGAGAGGGCGTTGTTGGAGAGGTTCCCGAATCGTTTTCCCCTTACGCTTCGGAATGAGAGGGTGATAGGCGATATGAGGTTTATGGCGGGGTCCTATCTGAGGAATGGCTTGGCTAAGCCGGATCCGGCGGTCCCTGGATGCTCCGGGGAGACTTTTTGTGCTCCCCCGGTTGCCCAGAAGGAGAAGGTCACGGCTCCTCCCAAGGAGCTGAAAAGGAGGGTTGAAGTGGTGGAGATGTCCGACATGGAGTTGAAGGACAGGATTGAGGAGAGCATTGCAACTGTTGCCAGTGTGGTGCGTAGGTCTACGAACCTGCCGGGGGATGCAATGAGAGGGATTTTAAATGCAGTGGGTCGCGCCGCCGATGCGATGTATGCAATGCTTCGCAGGCTGGAGACGGAGAGGAAAAGGGTCGAGGAGTTGGAGAACATGAGGGTAAAGGAGGATTTGGAGGGGAAGAAGAAGAGGATATCGGAGCTGGAGGAACTGGTTTTGTTGCGGAAGTCCGCGCCAGTGGAGGCTCCCTCCGTAGCCCAGAATCTGATAGAGAGGGTGGTTCTGGAGTGTCAGAGCGTGATTGAGGTTCGGTTCCAGGCGAAACTGGATGCGCTGGAGGAGCGAGTGATGCCTTTTTTGGAGGCTTTCCGTGCGGAGGTGCCGGTTTGCGGCGAAGTTGTTTCCGGCGTTGTTCCGGAGCAGATGGAGGTGGCCATGACTGACATACCAGTTGTGGTGGCTCTAGAGGAGGGATGGAAGAAGGTCGAGGGAGGGAAGAAGGGCAAGAAGGGCAAGAAGGCTCTTCCTGCCGCAAAGAGGGCAAAGGGTTCTGTCCCTAGGCCGGATAAGGTTCAGGCGTCGGGGGCCGTGAGGGGTTCCCAGGCCCCTGTTCTTAGGGCCGCTCCTGGACTCGGTGCGGGGTCGGGGCTTGGCCTCGCTCCGCCGCGCCCGGCGGCGGTGTTGATTTCGCTACGGCCGGAGGCCGTGGGGAGGGGAGTGACGTTCGCTGACGTCTTAACGAGGGTTAGGAGTGAGAACGTCCTTGCGGATTTGGGCATAGACCCGGTTTTGATGCGTCAGTCGGCCACAGGGGCTCGGCTGATGGAGATTGAGGGGCCTAGAGGCATGGAGCAGGCGGACCATCTGGCCAGAAGGCTGGAGGAAGTGGTGGGGGAGTTTGCCACTGTCGCGCGGCCTGTGAGGCGCGCAGAGTTGAGGGTCTCCGGATTGGAGGACTCTGTCACTGCACAGGAAGTCGCTTGTGTGGTGGCAAACAAAGGGGGGTGTAGCGAGGGTATGGTGAGGGTTGGCGTTATCCGCCCGGGCCCTAGAGGTCTGGGCTCGGTGGTGGTGAGCTGCCCTGTGGCGGTGGCCAAGAGTCTTGGAGAGGAGGGGCGCCTGTGCTTCGGTCTCAGCTCGGCCCAAGTGCAGGTCTTGGCGGTTCGCCCCATGCGTTGTTTTAAATGCATGGGGCTGGGGCACACTCGTTCGATGTGCCCCTCTCCGGCGGAACGCAGTGGCGTATGTTTTAGGTGTGGTCTCGCGGGACATAGGGCAACAGACTGCCGGGCTCCTAGAGCCCGGTGTCTTATTTGTGAGGAGCTTGGGAAGGATTTCGAGCACACAATGGGAGGACCACTGTGTGCTCCCCCACGAGGTCGGGGATCTCGCGCCACGGGGCAGTGGGCTGCTGCACGTGGCGCTGAGAATTCAGTGCGGTAGAGGGGTTCTCATCCTCTCTCGCTGGTGTCGTGGGGGCAGGTCGGGGGGCCTGTCCCTGCATTTTTTCTAAGACACCAGCTGTCGTTGGCGTTCTAACGCCCATTCTGAGGCGCAGTGGCCTGGCTTCCCGCCGGGCAATAGCGATACCCGGCACGGCGGTGAAATGCGAGAGCGACCTCGCCGTGTCGGGTGCTGAGTGCGGGAAAAGACTCCCTTTTTAGTGGGTATTCCGCCCCATCGGTGGTCATGGTGGGGGGCGGCGAGTCCCACATAACCCCTTCGCTCCCCCGAGCGGAGGGGTATGCGTAAATGCATTTTTGGGGAGTATAAAAAAAAAAAAAAAAAAAAAAAAAAAAAAAAAAAGGTTAGGTTAGGTTAGGTTAGGTTAGGTTAGGTTAGGTTAGGTTAGGTTAGGTTAGGTTAGGTTAGGTTAGGTTAGGTTAGGTTAGGTTAGGTTAGGTTAGGTTAGGTTAGGTTAGGTTAGGTTAGGTTAGGTTAGGTTAGGTTAGGTTAGGTTAGGTTAGGTTAGGTTAGGTTAGGTTAGGTTAGGTTAGGTTAGGTTAGGTTAGGTTAGGTTAGGTTAGGTTAGGTTAGGTTAGGTTAGGTTAGGTTAGGTTAGGTTAGGTTAGGTTAGGTTAGGTTAGGTTAGGTTAGGTTAGGTTAGGTTAGGTTAGGTTAGGTTAGGTTAGGTTAGGTTAGGTTAGGTTAGGTTAGGTTAGGTTAGGTTAGGTTAGGTTAGGTTAGGTTAGGTTAGGTTAGGTTAGGTTAGGTTAGGTTAGGTTAGGTTAGGTTAGGTTAGGTTAGGTTAGGTTAGGTTAGGTTAGGTTAGGTTAGGTTAGGTTAGGTTAGGTTAGGTTAGGTTAGGTTAGGTTAGGTTAGGTTAGGTTAGGTTAGGTTAGGTTAGGTTAGGTTAGGTTAGGTTAGGTTAGGTTAGGTTAGGTTAGGTTAGGTTAGGTTAGGTTAGGTTAGGTTAGGTTAGGTTAGGTTAGGTTAGGTTAGGTTAGGTTAGGTTAGGTTAGGTTAGGTTAGGTTAGGTTAGGTTAGGTTAGGTTAGGTTAGGTTAGGTTAGGTTAGGTTAGGTTAGGTTAGGTTAGGTTAGGTTAGGTTAGGTTAGGTTAGGTTAGGTTAGGTTAGGTTAGGTTAGGTTAGGTTAGGTTAGGTTAGGTTAGGTTAGGTTAGGTTAGGTTAGGTTAGGTTAGGTTAGGTTAGGTTAGGTTAGGTTAGGTTAGGTTAGGTTAGGTTAGGTTAGGTTAGGTTAGGTTAGGTTAGGTTAGGTTAGGTTAGGTTAGGTTAGGTTAGGTTAGGTTAGGTTAGGTTAGGTTAGGTTAGGTTAGGTTAGGTTAGGTTAGGTTAGGTTAGGTTAGGTTAGGTTAGGTTAGGTTAGGTTAGGTTAGGTTAGGTTAGGTTAGGTTAGGTTAGGTTAGGTTAGGTTAGGTTAGGTTAGGTTAGGTTAGGTTAGGTTAGGTTAGGTTAGGTTAGGTTAGGTTAGGTTAGGTTAGGTTAGGTTAGGTTAGGTTAGGTTAGGTTAGGTTAGGTTAGGTTAGGTTAGGTTAGGTTAGGTTAGGTTAGGTTAGGTTAGGTTAGGTTAGGTTAGGTTAGGTTAGGTTAGGTTAGGTTAGGTTAGGTTAGGTTAGGTTAGGTTAGGTTAGGTTAGGTTAGGTTAGGTTAGGTTAGGTTAGGTTAGGTTAGGTTAGGTTAGGTTAGGTTAGGTTAGGTTAGGTTAGGTTAGGTTAGGTTAGGTTAGGTTAGGTTAGGTTAGGTTAGGTTAGGTTAGGTTAGGTTAGGTTAGGTTAGGTTAGGTTAGGTTAGGTTAGGTTAGGTTAGGTTAGGTTAGGTTAGGTTAGGTTAGGTTAGGTTAGGTTAGGTTAGGTTAGGTTAGGTTAGGTTAGGTTAGGTTAGGTTAGGTTAGGTTAGGTTAGGTTAGGTTAGGTTAGGTTAGGTTAGGTTAGGTTAGGTTAGGTTAGGTTAGGTTAGGTTAGGTTAGGTTAGGTTAGGTTAGGTTAGGTTAGGTTAGGTTAGGTTAGGTTAGGTTAGGTTAGGTTAGGTTAGGTTAGGTTAGGTTAGGTTAGGTTAGGTTAGGTTAGGTTAGGTTAGGTTAGGTTAGGTTAGGTTAGGTTAGGTTAGGTTAGGTTAGGTTAGGTTAGGTTAGGTTGGGTCGAACTTTCGTACTGAGGTGGTGTTAGTGGTTTTGTTTTCTCGTGGTTTTTTGGTGACTTTTGGTGCTCGTTGAGACCTATCTTTTGACGTGTCGCTTTCTTCGATCGGCCCTGTACTTTTTCGGCAAATAATATTTCTATTGTTTGTCGAATTTGTATGGGCTTTTCGTTGGTTGCGATACGGCAATAGGATCGTCCAGATAGGGATTTCGACGTGCGATTTTCCTGTCTGGGCCTGCTTCTGCTTGTTTTTTGGACTGATTCCTGTGTATTCTTGTGACTTTGGCGTTCTGTGGAAATTTGGACTGTTTTGCGATTCGGCTTCTGTGAGTTTTGGTGGTTTTTCGTCGGATTTTTGGGAAACTGAAAATTCGGCGGAAGCCTCAAATTTTTCTTGTTTTGTTTTTTCGGCGGGTTTTTGTTTATTTTGTGGGGGTTTTATTTTGTTTTATTGTGTTTTTGTTGTGTCTGCGGGTGTTAGCGTTGTACATCATCAGGTTCGATGATGTACAACGAGGAGGATGACCAGGAAACCGCTGAGGGGCCCTCAAGCTTTGAGGATTACTCCGATGAGGACCTGCACAAGATGATTAAGGAGTTTACGGAGTGGTTGCTGTGCTCAACGAATACAGATCGTCTTGAGCCTACCGCTGGGTTAAGGCTGATTCAGAGTGTCAGGAAGAGGTGCGAGTGGATAGATAGGATCTCCGAGATCCTGGTGAGGCGGCATAGGGAGGAAACGCTGAGGCTTGAGCAGAGTCTGGAAATCTACCAGATGCAGCTCAAGCTCAGCGGGGAGGCTGTGATTGAGGAGAGGGCTGCGCGGAGGGCAGCTGAAACGAGGGTTGCGGGGTCTTCCAGCGCGGAATGGGTGGAGGGCCTGAAGAGGGACCTTTTGGTGTCGATCGGCACCATGGTCAGCGCTCGTATGGCGGGTTTGGAGGCGCGTTTGCCTGCGGAGCCAGTTCTTCGCCCCCCTTTGGCTAAGGGCAAAGCTCCGGCGAGGGATATTCCGGCGAGGGTTTTTCCGGCGAGCGTTGGTCCGGCGGTGGCAAAGGGAAAGGGGCCTGTTGCTCCCAGCCCAAAGGTTGGTGGTGTCGGGGCTCCCCCGAAGGCGGTTTCGGGGCCCGTTTCGGTTCCCCCGAGGCGCCCAAGGGCAAAACTCGAGGTCCCGCGCTCGGCCGCTGTGGTGGTCACACTGCGGCCGGACGCTGAGGGGAGGGTCTCGTACAGCGAGGTTATGCGTAGGGCGAGGGAGGCTGTCCCCATTAAGGACATGGGGCTTGAGGATGGACTCGACATTCGGAGGTCGGCAACGGGTGCCAGGCTTCTGGAGGTGTCGGGTCCAAACGGGGGTGCCAAAGCGGATGAGCTTGCGGGCAAATTGAGGGAGGCTTTGGCTGAGGTTGCCACGGTCTCCCGCCCCGAGAAGTCGGTCGTTGTGCGGGTGGCGGGCATCGACGAGTCGGTGACCGCGGAGGAATTGATGTGGGCTTTGGCCCACAAGGCGGGTTGTCCCTCGGGCCAAATTAAGGCGGGGCCAATCCGGGAGGGTCCGGGAGGAGTGGGGCTCGCTTTCGTGCGATGCCCTATCGCGGCGGCTAAGGTTTTGTCGGAGGCTGGGAGGGTCTTGCTCGGGTGGAGTTCTGCTCGGGTGGAGGTTTTGGAGGATCGCCCCATGCGCTGCTTCAAGTGCATGGGGCTGGGGCACACGCGTCAGCGCTGCCCCGCGTCTGTGGACCGCTCCGGACTTTGTTTCCGCTGCGGTAAGGAGGGGCATAAGGGGTCAGACTGCGGGGCCAAGCCCAAGTGCGCAGTCTGCAGTGAGGTTGGCCACGATTCGGGCCATGTGATGGGGGGGGCTTTCTGTAGCCCTCCTCCTGTGAGGGTGTCGTACGCGGTGGCGGTTCCCACTGCCGCCGCAAAAGAGGCTGCTCGGCCGGCGCGCGCGGTTGTGGTTGCGCGGCGCAAGGCGTCAGGAGCCAGTGCGATGGAGCAGTGAGGGATGCCCATCGCATTGGGAGGAAGGACCGGCAGAATTGGGGAAGTCCTCAATCCTGCCGGCCCGCGGAGGCGGTATAGGGGGGAAATAAGCGGAATGCTGACTCCCCTACGAAACCAGCGAGCGGAGATTGACGGTCTCTGCTTGCATTGCACGGGTTCAGCCGTCTGGGGGTATGTCCTAAGTGCGACAGGACACTCTCCCGGGTAGTGAGGTGCCCCGATATTGGGGCGTGCCGGCGCAGCGCGGTTGAATGCGAAAGCGAGCCCGCGCTGCGTTTTCTTCGGCGTGTGAGGTTGCACCAAGGAGGGTTAGTGGGTATGTCCGCTTGGACGGCATCGGCATCTTCGGAAGCCGGTGCCGTCCGAGCGGAAGAGTCCCACATAACCCCGCCACCCGTCAAGTGGCTGGGTATGCGTAACGCATTACTCCTTGTAAAAAAAAAAAAAAAAAAAAAAAAAAAAAAAGGTTAGGTTAGGTTAGGTTAGGTTAGGTTAGGTTAGGTTAGGTTAGGTTAGGTTAGGTTAGGTTAGGTTAGGTTCCCGTGTGGAGTTGCCAGACTCCCATCGGGCGCGTCCCCGGGTGGCGGATAGGGGCATGCCACACATTGTGGTACCGGCTTTTAAGTAATGTAAGCCCGGCGCGGACCAAAACTGGTGGGTCTTGTGGGGCGCACCCCCGGTCGCATTTCGCGGCTGGAAAGCGGCCCAGTTGTGCCGTTGTGGCACAGGGGTGGGGAGCCGCGTTCTGTGTCGTGGCTTTTACGGGGTGGCGAGCCTTCCCGGCTCTGGTTCTCCTGTCTCTCCCCTCTGTTCTGTCAGGGGGCTTAGAGATGGGATCCCGCGCGGCGGGCTGGGTTTCATCCCCACCCGTCGGGCAAACTGTTACCCCCATTCTGGGGACCAGGGGTCTTGCCTTCACCGGCCGGACCGAGAGGAGACAACCTCAATAATAAATCCCTAATCCTAAGCTTTACGCCCGGCGAGAGGATGAATGGCTGGTGGGTGACCAGTCTCAAGGGCGTCACTCGGCCAGGGGATCAGCGGCCCCTCTGGTCGATAAATTCACGCTTACCCGGGTACAGGGGGCACTGCCCGGGTGGACTTTTTATTTCCCCCATACTCGTGGGATTCGTATGGATATTTCTAATAAAATCGTTTTGAAAGATGTTGTGGCGTCTGGTGACGCGGAGTTGGATGCACCTTCGGGTGTTGCTGGTGTGGAGTTGGGTCAAGTTTTGACCAGGGCCGAAGTAGTGATTCGGTACGAGGAGCAAATGCGCGTACTGAATGCGCTAGAGAAGGAAGCGGCCGACATGAGTCTGTCAGATGACGACATGGGTCTGGACAGCGACGATGAATCGGCTTCTGAGTATGAAGAGGAAGTGGTTATACCTTCGGCGCAGGAAACAGCGGACACTGCAAGGAGAGGTCGCGGCAGGCCGCCCACTCATGGACTCTCTATGGGCCTCGGGAGAGCTCGGTCCGAGTTACAGACTGCGAGAAGGGAGAAAGCCGTTCAGAAGGAGGCTTTGGAGAAGAAGAAGGAGGAGGAAATGGCGGAGCTGGCAAGGGAAGCGCGAGCCCTCCGAAGTGAGCGAGGCTATGTGCCTGCGCTGGCTCAGCCCACATCGCCCTCTGAGCTCTTGAAGAGAGTTACACTGGATGTGGAATTGGTCGAGAGGGTTGCTCAGAAATCAGGCAACCTAAAGGGCACGTACGTAAAGGCGCTCAACGAGGCGGCGAAGTCTATCAAGGATGCTGTGGGGAATTTTTACGAACTCTCCTTCTCATCCCCGGACGCCAAAAGGTTACAGGAAGAAAACGACCGCCTACGGGAGATGGTCGTACAGTTACGCGCTGAAATGACGCAGCTGCGCGAGGACATGGAGATGATGCGGCGGGAGAGGTCCAGGCCTTCCGTCTCCGAGGTAATGGCGCCGCCGAGTCCCCGTTCACCGGGTCTTGGCGTGGTGGCCGATGTCACGGTTTCTTCGCCGTCACGCGGCAGCCCGCAGGAGGATTTGGTCTCCTCAATAATGCGCCAAGTTAGCGCATTATTGGACGAGCGCCTTCGTCCTGTTGTGGCACCGCGTCCGCCTTCAGTACAGGCGACCATAGTTGAGGTTCCGAAGGATACTGCGCCTTCTAAGGCGCCCAAGGGAAAGCGGAAAGCCCCCAAGCGACTGGCTGCCCCTTCTACCACGGCAGAAGTGACCCCCACAACATCTGAGGGCACTACGTATGCGGTTGTAGCGGGAGGAGACGCAAACCCCGCGAGGGAGAAGAAGAAGGCTCAGCCTGCCAAGAATAAGCGGGCTAAAGAGAAGAAGAAGCGGAAACCGCGCAAGATGCACGTCCCCAAGTCTGCGGCTATCATACTGTCGCTGCAGCAGAAATCATTAGATAGGGGCCTCACTTACGCCGGTATCCTGCAAAAGGCGGTGCGAAATATCAGCGTCGATGAGATAGGAATTCAGCACGGAGAACTCAGAATACGGAAGACGCAGTCTGGCGCCCGTATCCTTGAAGTGTCGGGTTCAGAGAATGGCGCGAAGGCCGACCGTCTCTTTGGGGAGATGAGAAAGATTTTCGCTCCGGAGGTTGAGATGTCCCGGCCCGTCAAGTGCGCTGAATTGCGCTTGACCGGTCTGGACGACAGCATAGAGAAGGCTGGCGTGGTTTCCGCGATAGCCCTGAAGGGAGAATGCCCTGAAGGGAGTGTCAGGGTTGGAGAGATCCGCCGCGGGCGCTCTGGTTCGGGCGCTGTTTGGGTGCGCTGCCCGATTGCCGCTGCGAAGAAGCTGGTTGCCGAGAAGCGGCTCTGCTTAGGATGGAGCGCGGCGCGTGTTACGCTGCTGGAGGCGAGGAAGCCGAAGTGTTTTAGGTGCTTCGAGCCCGGCCATGTACAGTTCAACTGTAAGTCGGAGGTGGACCGTAGCGGTCTCTGTTACCGCTGCGGGCAGGCCGGGCATAAAGCGGCGGCGTGCGAGAATAGCCCGCACTGCCCTATTTGCTCTGCCGCGGGAAAGCCAGCGAGTCATGCGCTTGGAAGTAAGGGGTGCAAACCAGCCCCCTCGAGGTCGTCCAAGAGGTTGGCACAGACGCAAGTGCGTCGAGTCGCTGCAAGTGCAGCTGCCGCCTCCAGTCCCGGCACCCAAGTCGAGGGCCAGCCGGAAGAATTGCCACCGGCATCTTCTTAGCCGAAAGAGAGCCGCGGGTGAGTGACGCGGGGACGTCCTCATCCGCCTTTTCAGCTCAGCTCTCGCGATGGGGGAGGGTCGTGGCTCTCCCGTCGAGTACGCCCGAGTAGCACGGGCCGCGCGTGAGGGACGCGGAGCATCCGTCAGGAATTCCCGCTTCCCCCTCTTTCTTTAGCGCGCGAGATGGCGTTACGGTCCTTTTTTAGTGGGTATTCCGCCCAATTGGTTGGTTGGTGGGGGCGGCGAGTCCCACATATCCCCGTCACTCCCCGTGTGGCGGGGAATGCGTAAAGGCATTTTTTGGGACCTAAAAAAAAAAAAAAAAAAAAAAAAAAAAAAAAAAAAAAAAAAAAAAAAAAAAAAAAAAAGGTTAGGTTAGGTTAGGTTAGGTTAGGTTAGGTTAGGTTAGGTTAGGTTAGGTTAGGTTAGGTTAGGTTAGGTTAGGTTAGGTTAGGTTAGGTTAGGTTCCCGTGTGGAGTTGCCAGACTCCCATCGGGCGCGTCCCCGGGTGGCGGATAGGGGCATGCCACACATTGTGGTACCGGCATTTATTATAATGTAAGCCCGGCGCGGACCAAAACTGGCGGGTTTTGTGGGCGCACCCCCGGTCGCACTTCGCGGCTGGAAAGCGGCCCAGGGGTGGGAACCGTGTTCTGGTCACGGGTCGTCGTTGGGGGATCCGTGTTCTGGTCACGGCTTTTCGTTTCGGGGGTGGGAACCATGTTCTGCGTCATGGTCGGGGGCGTCACCGTGTTCTGATCACGGCTCTTCGTTTGTGGATCTGTGTTTTGGTCACGGCTTTTCGTCTCGGGGGTGGGAACCATGTTCTGCGTCATGGTCGGGGGTGGGAGCTTTCATAGCTCGGCGCGGCGGGTCCGGCAGTCACAGTTCTGTGGCTGCTGGGTGGGATTCGTCCCTCCATCGGGTAAACCGTTATCTCGTGTGTGTCCATATGCGAGACCGGGGGGGCATGCCTTCACCGGCTTGCCCTGCGTGGAAGGAAAACCACAATAAAATAACCCTCAAGTCTCCGTAGCTGGGTCCGTGGCTACGGGGGGCCTCGTAGCTTCGCAGGAGTGCGAGGTGGTGGGCGGAGTGCTGTCCACCAGCTAGCGCCGACCCTGGGGTACCGCCCGACCCCCCAGGTGTATTAGGGTTACCCGGGTACAGGGGGCACTGCCCGGGTGGACTTTTTATTTCCCCCATACTCGTGGGACTTATATGGATTCATTTAAACAAAATATTTTCGTTTCGTCGGAAGGTGTGGCGTCGCAAGACGCGGAGAAAGAGGCGCGTAGCGCGGAGTTGGGAGGGACTTCTAGCCAAATTCTTTCAAGGGCTGAAGTCGTGATCAGATACCGCGATCAGATGCGGGTGTTGGATGCGATAGAGAGAGAGGCGAATCGCGGGATCTCCGATCTCAGCGATGGTGATTCGGAGGGTATCCTGTCTGAGGTGGAGCTGGACAGTGATGACCAGTCTGAGGAGGAAGTTGTGTCTGCGGCATCGGCAAAGGGTCCGGCGGGCAACATGAGGAAGGGGCGTGGCAGGCCTCCTACGCATGGGCTGTGTATGGGCCTAGGGAAGGCGCGGTCTGACCTCCAGACCGCTAAGAGAGCGCGAGCTGAGGAGCAAGCCAGACTCGTTGCGCAAAAGGAGGAAGAGATTTTAGAGTTGGCCAACGCGGCGCGTGCTCAGAGGTGTGAGCGCGGCAACGCACCGAGGCCAGCTGATCGGATCCCAGTCTCAGAGCTGGTGAAGGGGGTAGAAGCCGACCTGTCAGTCGTGGACAGCGTCGCAAAGAAGTCGGGGAACCTGAAGGGGACCTATGTCAAGGCCCTCAACGAAGCGGTGACTTCGATAAGAAGCGCGGTCGGCAACATATACGACCGCTCCTTTTCGTCGGTCGATTCCAAAATACTGCAGGAAGACAACGACCGCCTGCGGGCCAAGGTGGCTGAGCTCAGCGTTCGCATGACGCAGCTTGCGGACGAGGTCGACGTCCTGAAGGAGCAGCTGCGTCGGGAGAGGTCCAATCCTCCCACTACGTTGAATGTTTCGGCGTCACCGCCATCGCCTTCGCGCAATGCCTCCTCCCCTGTGGTTCTGTCTTCACAGGAGGAGTTGACGGCCTCAATCTTACGCCAAGTCGGCGCCCTGATAGATGCGCGATTACCACCTGTTGCGGAAGTGGTGGCGCCTGAAGCTCCGGCGGTCACACAACCTCCGAAGTCGGCAGCGGAGAGAAAAGGAAAGAAGAAGGGAAAGAAGCAGCCAGTTCCAGCTCCTGTAACAGTTGAGCCACCCGCTGCGACCGAAGATTACGCGTCGGTTACTCGGCGAAACTCCAAGCCCGCCGAGAATCGACCCCGGCCAGCGGAGAAGCCGAAGAAGGCCAAGCGCAAGAAGAAGGAAAAGGGACAGCGCAAGAGGAGAATGACGGAGCCTAAGTCATCGGCAGTTATTCTGTCTGTGCCGCAGAAAGCTCTGGATAGGGGCCTTACTTACAAGGGTCTCTTGGAGAAGGCCGTACGCAACATTAAATTGCAGGAAGACACCGGGATCGCGCCAGGCGAACTGCGCATCCGGAAGTCCCAGTCGGGTGCTCGCCTACTAGAAGTTTTAGGCGATAAAGGAGAGAAGGCCGACCGCTTGGCAGGGGCCTTGCGAAACATTTTCGCCTCAGAAGTTGGTGTCACGCGGCCCATGAAATGTGCAGAGCTGCGACTGACTGGCCTCGACGACACTGTCGAGAAGGCGCAGGTAATCACCGTGGTAGCCCTGAAGGGAGAATGCCCTGAAGGGAGCGTAAAGGTAGGGGAAATTCGTCGCGGCCCGTCCGGGATGGGAGCTGTTTGGGTACGTTGTCCAATAGGCGCGGCGAAGAAACTTGTAGAGGCTAGGCGGCTGCTGCTGGGCTGGAGCGCGGTGGGCGTTACGCTGTTGAGGGCCCGACCTGAGAAGTGCTTCAGGTGCTTCGAGACGGGCCATCAGCAGTATAACTGCAAAAGCGCTACAGACCGCAGTAGCCTTTGTTATCGGTGTGGGCAAGCCGGTCATATCGCGGCCGCCTGTTCTGGCGCGCCGCACTGCCCTCTTTGCGAGGACGCAGGCAGACCGGCAAACCATTTGTTGGGTAGGAAAGGGTGTCTCCCGGCACCCTCGAAGGTAGGAAGAAGGTCGGCCGCAGCTAAGTCCACTCTAGCTGCGGCCCCCGCCGCGGCTGCCCCCAGTTCTCCGGGGCAGCAAGAGCGGCGAGAGGAAGTTCCGCCGGCTTCTTAGCCGGCCGGCAGAGGGCTGCGGGTGAGTGACGAGGGGTCTGTCCTCACCCGCCTTTTCGTTCAGCCTTCTGGATGGGGGATGAGTCCAGACTCTCCCATCGGTGCCCGTCGCCCGTGTTAAAAATAAATAGCACGGGTCGCGCGTGAGGGGTCACGGAAGTAATGCGACAGCAGTTCCCCGTGTCCCCCTCGAAATGCGCGTGAGGCGTATGGTCTGTTTTTTAGTGGGTATTCCGCCCCATCGGTTGGTTGGTGGGGGGCGGCGAGTCCCACATATCCCCGTCACGACCCCATTGTGGCGGGGAATGCGTAAATGCATTTTTTGGGACCTTAAAAAAAAAAAAAAAAAAAAAAAAAAAAAAAAAAAGGTTAGGTTAGGTTAGGTTAGGTTAGGTTAGGTTAGGTTAGGTTAGGTTAGGTTAGGTTAGGTTAGGTTAGGTTAGGTTAGGTTAGGTTAGGTTAGGTTAGGTTAGGTTAGGTTAGGTTAGGTTAGGTTAGGTTAGGTTAGGTTAGGTTAGGTTAGGTTAGGTTAGGTTAGGTTAGGTTAGGTTAGGTTAGGTTAGGTTAGGTTAGGTTAGGTTAGGTTAGGTTAGGTTAGGTTAGGTTAGGTTAGGTTAGGTTAGGTTAGGTTAGGTTAGGTTAGGTTAGGTTAGGTTAGGTTAGGTTAGGTTAGGTTAGGTTAGGTTAGGTTAGGTTAGGTTAGGTTAGGTTAGGTTAGGTTAGGTTAGGTTAGGTTAGGTTAGGTTAGGTTAGGTTAGGTTAGGTTAGGTTAGGTTAGGTTTTTTTTTTTTTTTTTTTTTTTTTTTTTTTTTTTTTTTTTTTTGAAATAAAAATTCAGGTTTCCACAGACATGTTGTCCGTGCTCTTTTAATGTTAATGTTCTTTATTGTATTTATTAATTTATTACATTTCTACGTCATTCCACTGCTCATGCTTGCAGGAAGTTCACTTTTTACTTATTGAGTTCCTTAAATAACTATAGATTACAACTATTTGAATTACTTATACAACTAAAGATTACGTTTTTGTTGGAGTTACATTGATTGTGTTTAGGTTTTACATGCTATCAATGATTGAATACCTGTCCATCAATGTGTTACATTTTATCACTTATATATCTACAAATTACATTTCTATGAATATGTCTACAGTTTTTTCCTTTTTGTTTGAGATACATCGATTGTGTTTAGGTTTTACATGCTATCAATGATTGAATACCTGTCCATCAATGTGTTACATTTTATCACTTATATATCTACAAATTACATTTCTATGAATATGTCTACAGTTTTTTCCTTTTTGTTTGAGATACATCGATTGTGTTTAGGTTTTACATGCTATCAGTGATTGAATACCTGTCTATCGACATGTTACAGTACAAACAAAAATTTCCAAACAAAAATTTCTTTTATTTAATTCTAACTTATTGTGTACATATATATCCTCTTTTTTTTTTTTTTTTTTTTTTTTTTTTTTATATTATAGTCATACTCATAAGATTGTCATTCTCTTTTTTTTTTTTTTTTTTGTCTTACACATTTTTTTTTTTTTTTTTTTTTTTCTTTGTCATGCATGATGTTTATTGTTTTTTTTTTTTTTTTTTTTTTTGTGTATATAATTCATGCGTCTTATGTTATTTTTATTATTATAATTTTTTTTTTTTTTTTTTTTTTTGTTATTACTCTATACATACTATTTCATTGTTTGTTACATTACATTCTAATTCTTACGTTAGTGTTAGTTAAGTTTTTATGGCTTTCTCATCCGGGTGTTTTATCAATGTCACTAGTCGCGTGCTCCACATGTTTTAGGTGCCCGCGTGTCCCTGTAGCATTGACAACGTTTTATCCATGACCGCCTCGTCTCGATTTTTCATCGCCATTTTTAGATTGTGGTTGATTATGTCCCTCTCCGTTGCACCTCTCGCTCGACTTATAAATCGGCCTATCGCGTCGTTACCATTATCTGTGTGGTAGACGCAGCTGATTGTGTGGCGCGAAATGGCTACAACCGCGTGTGGGACACTATCATGAATCTGTTTGTGCTCAGGGGCCGTGTTGATGATGATTACGTGTGGGTACGTAAGGCCTTGCGCTTCGTGAATCGTCAAAACCCTTGATCCTTTACCCGATCCATAACCTTGGGAGATAAGGGATTCTTTCTCAACCTGTGTATGGACTAGGTATAGGGTGTCTGGAGGGGTTTTTGGTATTTGCGCACCTGAGTATTGTTTACGGGATAGAGACGAAACTTGCGGTTTAGACGAGTATATACCGCCATAGACCTCGTCAAGGGCATACGCTACGTCAATCGGGTTTCGGTGAGTACATAACAGTTGGTCGGTTATGTTCACCACGTGGTTGGGGCGATGGTATACCATGGGGAAAAGGTTCTCTCTGTCGATGAAGGGCAGCTGGTTGTTGTCGCCTATTAGGAGGACGTGTTTCGCTTCAGCAATCCGGGCCGCCATCACTATGGATCCGAAATGGTTCATGAGCGCCTCATCCACCATCAGCCGATGACATCGCTGAACTGGCTTCTTGAACCCATTTACCAGCACTGAAGCTAGTGTTCGAACCCTCGTGTTGGCTTCTCGCCCTATTCGACTTGTGAGCTTCTCCTTTAGGTCTTTAGCCGCCTCTCTGGTTGTTGTTACAACAATGTCATTTTGTTCGTCAAAGTTTTTCACCACCCAAGTAGTTTTCCCGCACCCCGGTACTCCGTTCACCCATGACATTTCAGGCATTTCCCAGTTTCCGAAGTCCACGCCGTCCTCTCGGACTTTGGAGATTGTATTTGCCATCTCCAGCATCCGGTCGTCCAGCATGACCTTCGTGCACCGTGCCGTCAGTACTATGGGGTCATTACTTGGGGTGATGAATTTGATTTCGTTGGGGTTTGTTTCGTCCTGTTCTACAAATCCTCCAGATCCGCTTGCACTGTACGCGGCCATGGATTTGCAGATTGGACCTCCTCTTATTACCTCCCCGGTGTCGTTGTTGTATATGGTGGCGTCGTTCTCTTTGAGCTTCGCGTCCAAAAGACCCATGTAGCCTGATTGATAATATTCCATTATCTCTTTACACGTGATCAGACTTACCTTCCTTGCGGCTTTGGTGACTGCCAGGAATTCGAGGAAGGCGTTTTTCATGTGGTCCATTGGGCACGAAGCCTTTAGGTATGTCGGAAGTGCCACTTGGCCTTTAGCAGCTCGTGATGGTTTTAGAGCTGTAGTTCTTATTGAGGCCTCGTCCGGGGCGACTTCCTTCTGGGGTTTGATCTTTTCGCCCATGAAGATCTGACCGAGAGCACTGGCCAGACCCCTCATCGTCGTGGTTTTCCTTGCTCTCTCGATGTTTTCCTCTCTCTGTCTTGCGAGGTCCTTTTCCATGCGCTCCTTCGTTCCTATCTGTTGGAGCCTTTCTGATCCACTGGGTGTTTCCGTTTCTGATGTTTGCGCTTTTTTGGGGCTGTCGCCTCTGAGGAAACTCAGGTTTTCGCCACGGCCCTCGTACACTATAACCTCATGGTATTTTGAGATTTTGAGGCCTCCAATGTGTTCTTGGGTTTCGCCTTTTGTGTAGCCGACAGCCATGGCGTCTACGCTTATGGTTTTTGGAGATATCTTCTCTTCGTCCCCTTTGTTCGCGATTGCGGTAAGTAATGAACAGGCTTGTTGGAACTGGCTTGTATTGTGGTCTCCCGCAAACAAAATGATTGTTTTGTTTTGTGTGCGGAGTAACCTACACTTTTGTCCAGCCAGTTCGACCACACTGAGCGCATCGTAGGTTTTACGTCGCACACTGACTTTAGCCGTACTACCGTTCATTAACACCGCTAGCCCTGGGGAGATGGTTACCCATTTTTTCGCGTGATCGTTACAGAAACAGATACCCAGTCTCTCTTTGTTGTTGTCCATAAACGTGGCCACCCCCCTAATCCTTATACCCGGCTGTCCGCTTTCCCCACAGCGAAGTAACTGTTGGGTTGTCATTCCCTGCGGGGTGGCGGTCTTCGGAGCCGGAGCGTGGGTTTGGGTGGCGACCACTGGTGTTGGTACGGACGTTATGGTTTGGGATTCGGTTGTCGCGTTTCTTTTCGACGCGGATTTGATGATAGTTTCCGCGTACTTCAGGAAAGTGTCTCTGGTCCCCTTGTCCTCAATTATTTTTGGGAGGTTGTCCCTGCGGAGGTCAACGTCGGTCTGGAGTTCAAAGTTCAGTCGAATTTCGCCGAAACGAGGGCAGTCCAGGAGTAGATGCCATATTGACTCACTGATTTGGTCGTCGCACTCGCATCCCGGACTGTCTTTCAACTTGAACTTATGCAGGTATTCAGCTATTCCCCCGTGTCCCGTTAGTACCTGGACCTGTGACGGTGTCAGTTTTGTGGATCTCACTATCCGATATGCTGTGTTGACATTCGGTAGGAAATCCTTCGTGACTTGTCCGGTAGTGGAGTTCGCGTATCTGTCTTGCCATTTACGGACAGTTTCTTCGCGTATTTTTCTCCTTACGTACGATAGGGGGGTTTTGCTGTACTCCGCTCCAGTGGTTGAACTCAGGGCCGCTTGCTTTGCAAGCTCATCCGCCCTTTCGTTTCCAGCCGTACCGACATGAGCCCTCAGCCAGAACAACCTCAGCTCTCTTCCTTCTTCTTTTATCCTCCCGATGTTTTCCCTTACCGCCTTCGCCAGAGGATGGCTCACTCTTGGGTTTTTCAATAGCTCTAGCGATGATCTTGAGTCACTCATGATATTCAGAGGACTTTTTTCGCTATTTAGAGCCATTTCTGTCGCCCTGAGCAAAGCGTACATTTCTGACTGGAAGACGGTGCAGGTCTCATCGAGGCGGAAAGTGGATGACGCGATCTCCTCTCCTCCCTCCCACCACGTTAGGGCAGCTCCTACCTTTTCATCTATCTTGCTGCCGTCTGTATAGATGTGGGGTCCGGTAACATGGTGGGACTTTATGGTTTCGGGATCAACGTCCTCCAGGAGCTCGAAGTCTACTGATGTTTGTGTAGATGGGTGTGGATGGTCTAGGTAGTGTACCACTCCTTCGAGCTCCTTCCCGGGTGGTATGTACTGTGTTGTGAGGCCCTTTTTGGTCATATATAGACTCCTCGCCTCAGAAACTCTCAGGTCTATTGGTAAGACACCAGAAAGTACCGTCGCCGATGTCAGTGATACCGTGCGATATGCCTTGCAGATTTTTTGAGCGAAGCCTCTTTGTAGGCTGTTAAGTTGGCTCTGTATCATCTGTTGCTGCGCGGCTGGGGCCCAGCAGCTTGAGGCATAAAGCACAATTGGTTCTATCACCGCGACGTATATCGTTCTGATTATCTCTCCATTCAACCCCCACGTCACTTTCGCCGCGCACGCTAGTTTTTTATAAATGTCCGCAGCCTTTTTACATGTGGCGGTTACGTGCGCATTGAAATTGAGGTGATGATCGATTACGAGACCGAGTAGTTTCATTTCACTCACGAGTTTAATGGTCTTCCCCGACATGAGGAGATTGGGTGTGTCGTACTTGATTTTTTTCGTTATAAGCATCGCTAGCGTCTTGTGCGCCGCGAAGTTTAGCTTATTACGACAACCCCAATCCACTACACGCGCGAGAATCGCATTCGCTTGTTCCTCGAGTGAGCTTATTGACTTCCCAGAGAAAACAAGTGTGACGTCGTCAGCGAATGCTTGACAGTGCACTTGTTCCTCCGAGAGTTGTTGAAGGAGTGAGTCCAGAATGATGTTCCAGAACGTTGGACCCCCTATTGACCCCTGCACGCAGCCCTTCGTTGTTAATCGTTCGCTCGTTGACCTGGCGTAGTTCACTCTAACCTTGCGGTTGCTGAGGTATGAGTTCACCATAGCGTACAGGTTTTTCGGGCAGTGTCGATCGATGAGCTGCTGCTTTAGGCCTGGCCACCATGCGTTATCAAAGGCCCCCTCTATGTCCAGCGAGACTATTAGTACCGTGTTTTTCTTTTCCTGTTCGGTTCTAATCTTCTCCAGTAGATCAAAGAGGGCGTCCTCGGTTCCGCGTTGTGGCAGGAAGCCGTATTGTTTTTTATTCAGGGTTGGTAGGAGATGCCAATGAATTCTGTTGATCATTAGTTTCTCTAGTATCTTTCCGAGAACTGAAAGGAGACCGATTGGTCTGTACGATTTGGGTTGGGTGTAATCGTCCTTTCCGGGTTTCCTGAGAATTATAACGTGGGCCATTTTCCACTGTTCCGGGAAGTATGCGAGTTCCATGCACTTGTTGGCTATGGCAAGGAACGTCTTCACCTCACAGTAAATGGCTGTCGAGCAGATATCCGCCGTCAATCCGTCCGGACCAGGCGCTTTCTTCGGGTTTACCGCGTTAAGCACCGTGTTTAGTTCGGCCGAGGTAAACGGCGGATCGTCTGCTGATAGCCCCATTATATCCTCTGGGCGGTTCCTGTCTACCCGTTCTCGGAGTGTGGTGTGTTCTGTGGTGTCCGTGTCTAACTGATCCACAGGGTAGAAAGTACTGGCGAGGAGGTCCGCGGATTTCTCTGGACTTAACGTGTTTCCTTGTAAGTCCCTGAGAAGCATGTCCTCGTTCCTCCTGCCCGTTCCCCTTAATACCCTGTAGATCCCGTCCCAGACACTCTCCCTGTCCTGTTTTGTACAGAACTCCTTCCAGCTTTGTGTTTGGTGTTCTTCCGCTGTACTGGAGTATTTCTGTTTCGCCTCTTGGTAGTCCTTTATGACGAACTCTAAACGCGATGGGGCTGCGTTCCTAATTCGTCTCTTTTTACGAAGGACATCCTTCCTACATTCGTCTAGGGTGGTGGACCACCAGGGGGGCCTCGCCTTCCCTTTCCAGATTCCTATCCTCGGGATGAAACTGTTACACACGTCCTGAATTGTTTCCACATATGATGTTATTGTGGATTCAAGATCTTCATGGGTTTTCAGCGCTGTTATTGTAGTTGGTGTGAGTTGTTTACTAACTAGGGAGATTGGGAGTTGGGTACGAAACTCTTGCCACTTTGCCTTCTTGGTGTTGTACCTCCGAGTTGAAATTGGCTCCAGTTGAGTCGGAGCCTTTTCCAGCTGGAGGTCAAACGTTATGGCGTTGTGGTCAGATGTTATAAGGTTTCGGTTTACTCTCCAGTTGTTGATCTTTCCTAGCAGTGACTCACTACAGGCTGTTACGTCCACTATGCTCGTGTGTAACCTACTTCCTCTCAGGGCCTCGAAAGTTGGGGTGTCTCCCATGTTGAGGATTTGTAGGTTCATCTCGTCCAGAAAGGAATTGTATGCCGCCCCTCTGCGATCCTCCGTCCTGCTACCCCACCAGTGACTCCATGCGTTAACATCTCCGCCCACGATTGTGTGCGGTGTCTCCAGTGTTAAGATGGTTTTCCTGATGCGGTGCAGGTATGTGTCTATTTCTTGGTCCCCTTCAAGGTAAACCGATACGACGCCGAACTTGAAGTTGTTGGTTCTCAGCTGTACTGATGCCTCCGTCTCCGTTACCAGCTGCGGGTCATGAATGACCTCTAGCCGGTCCCCGAAGACGATGACAGCAGCCTTCACTGGCTTCACCCTGCCCAGGGTGCACTGGATCACTCTCGTGCCTGGGTATTCCTTTAGTACCCCCGCGCTTCCTACATAGGGTTCTTGCACGAGGGCTACTGATATTCCCAGCTCCTGGGCGACCTGAAGAAGCTCGGCTGTGGCGATCTTTGATCTTTGTAGATTCGCCTGTATCAGTTTGATTTGTTTGTTTGAAGGGGGTGAGTTGGTGTTCCGGGACTCAATTTTAGCAGTAGGATATTCTTGATCTTGCTATTGAGTCCCATTTTTTCTTTATCATGCATTCATCGCTGAACGCGTTGTGATCGCAATCGACCTTTTCTCCGAATTCTGCGCTACAGTTTTTGCACTTAGGAAAAGCGCCGCTCAGTCGTTTGGGGCACTTCTCCCATGTGTGTGGGTCACCGCAGAAGCTACACAGTTGCTGCTTTTCTTTGCAGACAGTTTTTGTGTGACCGTATCCCAAGCATTTGATGCATTGCACCAGGGGGGATTGGTCCACTACTTGTCTGCGTTGCAAACCTATGTATATTCTGCCGGCCTCCAGTATTTTTCTGTGTATGTGTGGAGACACTTCTAATACTGGGTGGCACTCTAGGTTGTTCCGTGCCCGTTTCCTGTAGCGCACCTTCATCACATCGGTCATTGGGTTCACGATCCCAAGCACGTCCTTGTTTTGTGCTCGAATCAACTCGACCAGTTCTTCGTCGGTGTGGTATTCGAGCACGTCTTTCACTCTTATGAGTGGGTTGCCACTCCTAGCAACCTCCACTTTTAGAGTCTTGTTCCTGGTGACCTGAGATTGTACGAGGGTCAGGTCTTCCCTCGTGTGGCAGCTTAGAACCACCCTTTGGTTTCGCGCCTTCCTCACTCTTTCCACCTTGGCTCCGGTCTTCTTACAGTCCAGAGCCTCCCTTATTCGATCTATCACATTGTCCCCGGTGTTTTTGGGGTCAGTGGACGATATGATCAGGGTGTGGTTGGGGCGCGCCTCGGGTGGTTTAGATGTGACCGCTGCGTATGTGGGTTTCGTTTGGGGGGGTTTCGTTGTCGGCCGGTTTTCGAGTATGCCCAGCTCTGCGCCTAAGCTCATCCTGGGGGGTGGTGATCGCTCCTTGAGTTGCCTCATGGTGCGTAATTCCGATGCCACCGCTTCCAGACGCTCATTTATGGGCTGCAGCTGCTCTTCCATACTGACAACCGGCTCTCGGGGTTTCGGCGTGAGCTTGATGTTATCGCCTAATTTCGTTACTGTTGTTTTGAGGCTTGCTAGTTCCTCACTAACTTTGTCATATCCGGGTTGGGGGGGGGGAGTATTTTTTTGGCTCTCTAGTTGGGCCATTGTTGTCCCCGTGTTCCAGACCAAGGTGTTTGTCGCCTCGTGTATCTGGTCGATGCTACGTCTTAGCTCATCCATTTGTTTGGAGAGCGTTCGGAGCATCGTCTCATTAACACTGGGCGATTGCACCTTAGTGTGCTCTGCCGTTTTATTGTGGCCCTTCGCACCTTCGGACAGAGTGTGGAGCGTGTCCTGGATTTGGGTGATGGTTTTCTCCATACCCAGGATTTTCTTCGCACTCCTCTCTATCTGTTGGTACGGCTCTATGGTTTCGTAGCCGAGCCAGCTACGAATGGCCTTAGTCTCGTCCAGGTTCGTTTGAATTGTATTTTGGGTTTCCTTGAGGGCCAAGTGCAGCTCGTTGGTTAGGAGCGACACTCTTTTATTGTGGGCCCTCTCAGCCCGCACTATTTCACAGGCGTGCCTCGCTCTCTCCTTCTCCAGGTTTAGCCGATGGCGCGATCTAGAGTCGGAGAGTGCGAGGCACGTCTCGTACAGTGTTTGCAAGCACTCCATTGTTTTGAGCTTGCACTCCTTCTTCATATTACCCGCCTCTTCGAGAGCTGTTTTGCCTGTCTGCAGCATCTCGTTCGCCAGTTTTGTAGCCATGTCCATGTGGACCCCAGGTCTTTTGGTAGACAGAGGGATTATGCTCTGCCTTCCGTGGGGTTGAATTTGGCTCGACGCTATCGACTCCAGATCGCTTGCCGAGTCTTCATCGTCCGAAGCTATGGGTCGCGGAGGAAGGTCTTCTTGACTCCATTCCTCTACCCTTTTTATGGCTTCCTTCGTGCCTTCGACTGCGGAGCCGGTGGAGTCGTCGCTGGCTACTGATCTGGCCGCGGTTGATTTTGTTAACACCTTTTCCCGTAGCGATTTGGTCTTTGTTGTCGCCACAGGGCGTGACGCGGGCACCTGTTTGCGTGGGAGCGGTGGTGATGTCAAGGTTTCCGTGGGCTCCGTGCCTTTCTGCTTCCTGGATGTGGATGAGGAAGACATGATCACGAGGTTTTGTTTAAAGGAGTTAGTTTACTAGTTTAAATAAAATTAAAAATCTATAAGGGAACGGTTAAACAAAAATGAAAATGAAAAACAAAAACAAAACAAAACAATAAAAGAAATAAAAATCTACTGCTAATTGTGAACCTCCTGCTGATGTTATATAGCAGTGGAGTACGTTTTGTCGCGCGTACGAAGCTGATGTTTTTACTTCGCGAGATGGATGTGCGCAGTGTTATGGCCTCTCTTCTTCGACGGTCCGTTGATGATGACTGGATTGGTGTGATGTGTTGGTGATGTGGAGAAGGCTCAATTGAAATTCCGTAGGAACACGACGATTGCTCGCTGTTGTATCTTTCAATTGAGCCCTTTCTCGGTCTTCTAGCTCTTAAGATGACCGAGTTGAGTTGAGGGGGGGTGAAGTGGGTTTGTGAAGGGGGGGGGGAGACAAGAAATGTTAATTTGAAAGAGCAGGAAAATAGTTCTCTGCGTTACCTTTCGAAGGAGCCCTTTCTCGGTCCTCTAGCTAGAAAGATGGCAGAGTTGAGTCGAGGGGGGGTGAAGAAAATTATCCTGAGAGGGGAAAACCCGATCGGTCTGAAAGTGATGGGGCCACTGGGTTAAGCCGCTGTTCCCCTTTTGAATGAGCCTTTTCTCGGTCTTCTGGCTCTAAAGATGGCCGAGTTGAGGCGAGGGGGGTTGAGGAAATTTTCTAAGGGGGGGGGAAATTCAGTTTCTTTAAAACTGGTGGGGCCAGTGGGTAGAGCCGCTGTTCCCCTTTCGAAAGAGCCCTTACTCGGGTTTGTAGCCTCAAAGATGAGGGAGTTAGGGTGAGGGGGGGTGCGGTAATTTGCCCCGAGGGGGAGGGGGGGGTGAGGGGGGGGAGGGGGGAGGTTTCGTGGGGAGTCGATTTCAGGGGTAAAAATTTAGGGGTTGTGGGGGTGGTAGCGGGATTTTTAACCCTTAATATCTCCTTATAGGGGGGGGTTATCTGAAATCTGGTGGGGCCAGATTTTGGGAAATAGAGCGCCCCTTCGAGGGAGTGGTCGTTGGGGGTTGTAACCCTAGTGGTTTCAGAGATATTAAGAGGGGGGAAATTAGCGGGGTTCAGGGGGGGGGGAGGTCTCGTGTGTGGTTGATATATGGAGGAGTTGGTAGAGGGGGGAGTAGCGAGGTTTCGTGTGGTGAGGGTTGGTGAGGTTTAGAATTTAAGGGTTGAGGGTGAAGGGTGTATCGCCAGTGACGTCAATATTCGCTCGGTGATGGATGCTCTGACGTAGGTCGTCTACCAAGTCGTACCAAGTGACAGTGTCAGTTAGGTGGCAGGTTGACCGATGACAGATGACGAGCTCTGAAAGGTGACAGCCTTACTGATGACAGGTGACAGCTGGTTGTTTATCGTTGGAGCTGTCAGTCAGTGTTCGTGGCGTTTCGCTTCCAGCGTGGATGTTAATATTGACGTTTGACTGACGTGTAGATGTAAAATGTCTTGCGTGGAAGGTGTGACGTCAAACTATGAAATCCTTTGTTCTAAAATGATGTTATAACTTCGGAGATCCTTCATGGATTTTGACGAAAGTTTTTTAGACAAGTAGAGTTCCACAGTACCTTCTTTTTGGTGTTATTCCAGTAACGTTCCGTTGAGTAGCCTCGGTGTTATTAAGGTACAAAGTCTCCTTGATCCTGGCGCTGATCCTGATGAGTTACAGATCTGCGCACATAAATCCTGGCGAGTTGCACAACACTTTATCACTGCACAAAGTTTCACGCGCGTAGCTCAAAAAAAACCTATTTTTAGGAATTTTTTTTCACGGAGCTATATGTTTATCGTGTCTTGTAAGAGGGCGTACTGGTTAGGTTAGGTTAGGTTAGGTTAGGTTAGGTTAGGTTAGGTTAGGTTAGGTTAGGTTAGGTTAGGTTAGGTTAGGTTAGGTTAGGTTAGGTTAGGTTAGGTTAGGTTAGGTTAGGTTAGGTTAGGTTAGGTTAGGTTAGGTTAGGTTAGGTTAGGTTAGGTTAGGTTAGGTTAGGTTAGGTTAGGTTAGGTTAGGTTAGGTTAGGTTAGGTTAGGTTAGGTTAGGTTAGGTTAGGTTAGGTTAGGTTAGGTTAGGTTAGGTTAGGTTAGGTTAGGTTAGGTTAGGTTAGGTTAGGTTAGGTTAGGTTAGGTTAGGTTAGGTTAGGTTAGGTTAGGTTAGGTTAGGTTAGGTTAGGTTAGGTTAGGTTAGGTTAGGTTAGGTTAGGTTAGGTTAGGTTAGGTTAGGTTAGGTTAGGTTAGGTTAGGTTAGGTTAGGTTAGGTTAGGTTAGGTTAGGTTAGGTTAGGTTAGGTTAGGTTAGGTTAGGTTAGGTTAGGTTAGGTTAGGTTAGGTTAGGTTAGGTTAGGTTAGGTTAGGTTAGGTTAGGTTAGGTTAGGTTAGGTTAGGTTAGGTTAGGTTAGGTTAGGTTAGGTTAGGTTAGGTTAGGTTAGGTTAGGTTAGGTTAGGTTAGGTTAGGTTAGGTTAGGTTAGGTTAGGTTAGGTTAGGTTAGGTTAGGTTAGGTTAGGTTAGGTTAGGTTAGGTTAGGTTAGGTTAGGTTAGGTTAGGTTAGGTTAGGTTAGGTTAGGTTAGGTTAGGTTAGGTTAGGTTAGGTTAGGTTAGGTTAGGTTAGGTTAGGTTAGGTTAGGTTAGGTTAGGTTAGGTTAGGTTAGGTTAGGTTAGGTTAGGTTAGGTTAGGTTAGGTTAGGTTAGGTTAGGTTAGGTTAGGTTAGGTTAGGTTAGGTTAGGTTAGGTTAGGTTAGGTTAGGTTAGGTTAGGTTAGGTTAGGTTAGGTTAGGTTAGGTTAGGTTAGGTTAGGTTAGGTTAGGTTAGGTTAGGTTAGGTTAGGTTAGGTTAGGTTAGGTTAGGTTAGGTTAGGTTAGGTTAGGTTAGGTTAGGTTAGGTTAGGTTAGGTTAGGTTAGGTTAGGTTAGGTTAGGTTAGGTTAGGTTAGGTTAGGTTAGGTTAGGTTAGGTTAGGTTAGGTTAGGTTAGGTTAGGTTAGGTTAGGTTAGGTTAGGTTAGGTTAGGTTAGGTTAGGTTAGGTTAGGTTAGGTTAGGTTAGGTTAGGTTAGGTTAGGTTAGGTTAGGTTAGGTTAGGTTAGGTTAGGTTAGGTTAGGTTAGGTTAGGTTAGGTTAGGTTAGGTTAGGTTAGGTTAGGTTAGGTTAGGTTAGGTTAGGTTAGGTTAGGTTAGGTTAGGTTAGGTTAGGTTAGGTTAGGTTAGGTTAGGTTAGGTTAGGTTAGGTTAGGTTAGGTTAGGTTAGGTTAGGTTAGGTTAGGTTAGGTTAGGTTAGGTTAGGTTAGGTTAGGTTAGGTTAGGTTAGGTTAGGTTAGGTTAGGTTAGGTTAGGTTAGGTTAGGTTAGGTTAGGTTAGGTTAGGTTAGGTTAGGTTAGGTTAGGTTAGGTTAGGTTAGGTTAGGTTAGGTTAGGTTAGGTTAGGTTAGGTTAGGTTAGGTTAGGTTAGGTTAGGTTAGGTTAGGTTAGGTTAGGTTAGGTTAGGTTAGGTTAGGTTAGGTTAGGTTAGGTTAGGTTAGGTTAGGTTAGGTTAGGTTAGGTTAGGTTAGGTTAGGTTAGGTTAGGTTAGGTTAGGTTAGGTTAGGTTAGGTTAGGTTAGGTTAGGTTAGGTTAGGTTAGGTTAGGTTAGGTTAGGTTAGGTTAGGTTAGGTTAGGTTAGGTTAGGTTAGGTTAGGTTAGGTTAGGTTAGGTTAGGTTAGGTTAGGTTAGGTTAGGTTAGGTTAGGTTAGGTTAGGTTAGGTTAGGTTAGGTTAGGTTAGGTTAGGTTAGGTTAGGTTAGGTTAGGTTAGGTTAGGTTAGGTTAGGTTAGGTTAGGTTAGGTTAGGTTAGGTTAGGTTAGGTTAGGTTAGGTTAGGTTAGGTTAGGTTAGGTTAGGTTAGGTTAGGTTAGGTTAGGTTAGGTTAGGTTAGGTTAGGTTAGGTTAGGTTAGGTTAGGTTAGGTTAGGTTAGGTTAGGTTAGGTTAGGTTAGGTTAGGTTAGGTTAGGTTAGGTTAGGTTAGGTTAGGTTAGGTTAGGTTAGGTTAGGTTAGGTTAGGTTAGGTTAGGTTAGGTTAGGTTAGGTTAGGTTAGGTTAGGTTAGGTTAGGTTAGGTTAGGTTAGGTTAGGTTAGGTTAGGTTAGGTTAGGTTAGGTTAGGTTAGGTTAGGTTAGGTTAGGTTAGGTTAGGTTAGGTTAGGTTAGGTTAGGTTAGGTTAGGTTAGGTTAGGTTAGGTTAGGTTAGGTTAGGTTAGGTTAGGTTAGGTTAGGTTAGGTTAGGTTAGGTTAGGTTAGGTTAGGTTAGGTTAGGTTAGGTTAGGTTAGGTTAGGTTAGGTTAGGTTAGGTTAGGTTAGGTTAGGTTAGGTTAGGTTAGGTTAGGTTAGGTTAGGTTAGGTTAGGTTAGGTTAGGTTAGGTTAGGTTAGGTTAGGTTAGGTTAGGTTAGGTTAGGTTAGGTTAGGTTAGGTTAGGTTAGGTTAGGTTAGGTTAGGTTAGGTTAGGTTAGGTTAGGTTAGGTTAGGTTAGGTTAGGTTAGGTTAGGTTAGGTTAGGTTAGGTTAGGTTAGGTTAGGTTAGGTTAGGTTAGGTTAGGTTAGGTTAGGTTAGGTTAGGTTAGGTTAGGTTAGGTTAGGTTAGGTTAGGTTAGGTTAGGTTAGGTTAGGTTAGGTTAGGTTAGGTTAGGTTAGGTTAGGTTAGGTTAGGTTAGGTTAGGTTAGGTTAGGTTAGGTTAGGTTAGGTTAGGTTAGGTTAGGTTAGGTTAGGTTAGGTTAGGTTAGGTTAGGTTAGGTTAGGTTAGGTTAGGTTAGGTTAGGTTAGGTTAGGTTAGGTTAGGTTAGGTTAGGTTAGGTTAGGTTAGGTTAGGTTAGGTTAGGTTAGGTTAGGTTAGGTTAGGTTAGGTTAGGTTAGGTTAGGTTAGGTTAGGTTAGGTTAGGTTAGGTTAGGTTAGGTTAGGTTAGGTTAGGTTAGGTTAGGTTAGGTTAGGTTAGGTTAGGTTAGGTTAGGTTAGGTTAGGTTAGGTTAGGTTAGGTTAGGTTAGGTTAGGTTAGGTTAGGTTAGGTTAGGTTAGGTTAGGTTAGGTTAGGTTAGGTTAGGTTAGGTTAGGTTAGGTTAGGTTAGGTTAGGTTAGGTTAGGTTAGGTTAGGTTAGGTTAGGTTAGGTTAGGTTAGGTTAGGTTAGGTTAGGTTAGGTTAGGTTAGGTTAGGTTAGGTTAGGTTAGGTTAGGTTAGGTTAGGTTAGGTTAGGTTAGGTTAGGTTAGGTTAGGTTAGGTTAGGTTAGGTTAGGTTAGGTTAGGTTAGGTTAGGTTAGGTTAGGTTAGGTTAGGTTAGGTTAGGTTAGGTTAGGTTAGGTTAGGTTAGGTTAGGTTAGGTTAGGTTAGGTTAGGTTAGGTTAGGTTAGGTTAGGTTAGGTTAGGTTAGGTTAGGTTAGGTTAGGTTAGGTTAGGTTAGGTTAGGTTAGGTTAGGTTAGGTTAGGTTAGGTTAGGTTAGGTTAGGTTAGGTTAGGTTAGGTTAGGTTAGGTTAGGTTAGGTTAGGTTAGGTTAGGTTAGGTTAGGTTAGGTTAGGTTAGGTTAGGTTAGGTTAGGTTAGGTTAGGTTAGGTTAGGTTAGGTTAGGTTAGGTTAGGTTAGGTTAGGTTAGGTTAGGTTAGGTTAGGTTAGGTTAGGTTAGGTTAGGTTAGGTTAGGTTAGGTTAGGTTAGGTTAGGTTAGGTTAGGTTAGGTTAGGTTAGGTTAGGTTAGGTTAGGTTAGGTTAGGTTAGGTTAGGTTAGGTTAGGTTAGGTTAGGTTAGGTTAGGTTAGGTTAGGTTAGGTTAGGTTAGGTTAGGTTAGGTTAGGTTAGGTTAGGTTAGGTTAGGTTAGGTTAGGTTAGGTTAGGTTAGGTTAGGTTAGGTTAGGTTAGGTTAGGTTAGGTTAGGTTAGGTTAGGTTAGGTTAGGTTAGGTTAGGTTAGGTTAGGTTAGGTTAGGTTAGGTTAGGTTAGGTTAGGTTAGGTTAGGTTAGGTTAGGTTAGGTTAGGTTAGGTTAGGTTAGGTTAGGTTAGGTTAGGTTAGGTTAGGTTAGGTTAGGTTAGGTTAGGTTAGGTTAGGTTAGGTTAGGTTAGGTTAGGTTAGGTTAGGTTAGGTTAGGTTAGGTTAGGTTAGGTTAGGTTAGGTTAGGTTAGGTTAGGTTAGGTTAGGTTAGGTTAGGTTAGGTTAGGTTAGGTTAGGTTAGGTTAGGTTAGGTTAGGTTAGGTTAGGTTAGGTTAGGTTAGGTTA
>OX421427.1:0-20000 GCA_949126915.1 Musotima nitidalis | reverse complement strand
TTTCTATGAATATGTCTACAGTTTTTTCCTTTTTGTTTGAGATACATCGATTGTGTTTAGGTTTTACATGCTATCAGTGATTGAATACCTGTCTATCGACATGTTACAGTACAAACAAAAATTTCTTTTATTTAATTCTAACTTATTGTGTACATATATATCCTCTTTTTTTTTTTTTTTTTTTTTTTTTTTTTTATATTATAGTCATACTCATAAGATTGTCATTCTCTTTTTTTTTTTTTTTTTTGTCTTACACATTTTTTTTTTTTTTTTTTTTTTTCTTTGTCATGCATGATGTTTATTGTTTTTTTTTTTTTTTTTTTTTTTGTGTATATAATTCATGCGTCTTATGTTATTTTTATTATTATAATTTTTTTTTTTTTTTTTTTTTTTGTTATTACTCTATACATACTATTTCATTGTTTGTTACATTACATTCTAATTCTTACGTTAGTGTTAGTTAAGTTTTTATGGCTTTCTCATCCGGGTGTTTTATCAATGTCACTAGTCGCGTGCTCCACATGTTTTAGGTGCCCGCGTGTCCCTGTAGCATTGACAACGTTTTATCCATGACCGCCTCGTCTCGATTTTTCATCGCCATTTTTAGATTGTGGTTGATTATGTCCCTCTCCGTTGCACCTCTCGCTCGACTTATAAATCGGCCTATCGCGTCGTTACCATTATCTGTGTGGTAGACGCAGCTGATTGTGTGGCGCGAAATGGCTACAACCGCGTGTGGGACACTATCATGAATCTGTTTGTGCTCAGGGGCCGTGTTGATGATGATTACGTGTGGGTACGTAAGGCCTTGCGCTTCGTGAATCGTCAAAACCCTTGATCCTTTACCCGATCCATAACCTTGGGAGATAAGGGATTCTTTCTCAACCTGTGTATGGACTAGGTATAGGGTGTCTGGAGGGGTTTTTGGTATTTGCGCACCTGAGTATTGTTTACGGGATAGAGACGAAACTTGCGGTTTAGACGAGTATATACCGCCATAGACCTCGTCAAGGGCATACGCTACGTCAATCGGGTTTCGGTGAGTACATAACAGTTGGTCGGTTATGTTCACCACGTGGTTGGGGCGATGGTATACCATGGGGAAAAGGTTCTCTCTGTCGATGAAGGGCAGCTGGTTGTTGTCGCCTATTAGGAGGACGTGTTTCGCTTCAGCAATCCGGGCCGCCATCACTATGGATCCGAAATGGTTCATGAGCGCCTCATCCACCATCAGCCGATGACATCGCTGAACTGGCTTCTTGAACCCATTTACCAGCACTGAAGCTAGTGTTCGAACCCTCGTGTTGGCTTCTCGCCCTATTCGACTTGTGAGCTTCTCCTTTAGGTCTTTAGCCGCCTCTCTGGTTGTTGTTACAACAATGTCATTTTGTTCGTCAAAGTTTTTCACCACCCAAGTAGTTTTCCCGCACCCCGGTACTCCGTTCACCCATGACATTTCAGGCATTTCCCAGTTTCCGAAGTCCACGCCGTCCTCTCGGACTTTGGAGATTGTATTTGCCATCTCCAGCATCCGGTCGTCCAGCATGACCTTCGTGCACCGTGCCGTCAGTACTATGGGGTCATTACTTGGGGTGATGAATTTGATTTCGTTGGGGTTTGTTTCGTCCTGTTCTACAAATCCTCCAGATCCGCTTGCACTGTACGCGGCCATGGATTTGCAGATTGGACCTCCTCTTATTACCTCCCCGGTGTCGTTGTTGTATATGGTGGCGTCGTTCTCTTTGAGCTTCGCGTCCAAAAGACCCATGTAGCCTGATTGATAATATTCCATTATCTCTTTACACGTGATCAGACTTACCTTCCTTGCGGCTTTGGTGACTGCCAGGAATTCGAGGAAGGCGTTTTTCATGTGGTCCATTGGGCACGAAGCCTTTAGGTATGTCGGAAGTGCCACTTGGCCTTTAGCAGCTCGTGATGGTTTTAGAGCTGTAGTTCTTATTGAGGCCTCGTCCGGGGCGACTTCCTTCTGGGGTTTGATCTTTTCGCCCATGAAGATCTGACCGAGAGCACTGGCCAGACCCCTCATCGTCGTGGTTTTCCTTGCTCTCTCGATGTTTTCCTCTCTCTGTCTTGCGAGGTCCTTTTCCATGCGCTCCTTCGTTCCTATCTGTTGGAGCCTTTCTGATCCACTGGGTGTTTCCGTTTCTGATGTTTGCGCTTTTTTGGGGCTGTCGCCTCTGAGGAAACTCAGGTTTTCGCCACGGCCCTCGTACACTATAACCTCATGGTATTTTGAGATTTTGAGGCCTCCAATGTGTTCTTGGGTTTCGCCTTTTGTGTAGCCGACAGCCATGGCGTCTACGCTTATGGTTTTTGGAGATATCTTCTCTTCGTCCCCTTTGTTCGCGATTGCGGTAAGTAATGAACAGGCTTGTTGGAACTGGCTTGTATTGTGGTCTCCCGCAAACAAAATGATTGTTTTGTTTTGTGTGCGGAGTAACCTACACTTTTGTCCAGCCAGTTCGACCACACTGAGCGCATCGTAGGTTTTACGTCGCACACTGACTTTAGCCGTACTACCGTTCATTAACACCGCTAGCCCTGGGGAGATGGTTACCCATTTTTTCGCGTGATCGTTACAGAAACAGATACCCAGTCTCTCTTTGTTGTTGTCCATAAACGTGGCCACCCCCCTAATCCTTATACCCGGCTGTCCGCTTTCCCCACAGCGAAGTAACTGTTGGGTTGTCATTCCCTGCGGGGTGGCGGTCTTCGGAGCCGGAGCGTGGGTTTGGGTGGCGACCACTGGTGTTGGTACGGACGTTATGGTTTGGGATTCGGTTGTCGCGTTTCTTTTCGACGCGGATTTGATGATAGTTTCCGCGTACTTCAGGAAAGTGTCTCTGGTCCCCTTGTCCTCAATTATTTTTGGGAGGTTGTCCCTGCGGAGGTCAACGTCGGTCTGGAGTTCAAAGTTCAGTCGAATTTCGCCGAAACGAGGGCAGTCCAGGAGTAGATGCCATATTGACTCACTGATTTGGTCGTCGCACTCGCATCCCGGACTGTCTTTCAACTTGAACTTATGCAGGTATTCAGCTATTCCCCCGTGTCCCGTTAGTACCTGGACCTGTGACGGTGTCAGTTTTGTGGATCTCACTATCCGATATGCTGTGTTGACATTCGGTAGGAAATCCTTCGTGACTTGTCCGGTAGTGGAGTTCGCGTATCTGTCTTGCCATTTACGGACAGTTTCTTCGCGTATTTTTCTCCTTACGTACGATAGGGGGGTTTTGCTGTACTCCGCTCCAGTGGTTGAACTCAGGGCCGCTTGCTTTGCAAGCTCATCCGCCCTTTCGTTTCCAGCCGTACCGACATGAGCCCTCAGCCAGAACAACCTCAGCTCTCTTCCTTCTTCTTTTATCCTCCCGATGTTTTCCCTTACCGCCTTCGCCAGAGGATGGCTCACTCTTGGGTTTTTCAATAGCTCTAGCGATGATCTTGAGTCACTCATGATATTCAGAGGACTTTTTTCGCTATTTAGAGCCATTTCTGTCGCCCTGAGCAAAGCGTACATTTCTGACTGGAAGACGGTGCAGGTCTCATCGAGGCGGAAAGTGGATGACGCGATCTCCTCTCCTCCCTCCCACCACGTTAGGGCAGCTCCTACCTTTTCATCTATCTTGCTGCCGTCTGTATAGATGTGGGGTCCGGTAACATGGTGGGACTTTATGGTTTCGGGATCAACGTCCTCCAGGAGCTCGAAGTCTACTGATGTTTGTGTAGATGGGTGTGGATGGTCTAGGTAGTGTACCACTCCTTCGAGCTCCTTCCCGGGTGGTATGTACTGTGTTGTGAGGCCCTTTTTGGTCATATATAGACTCCTCGCCTCAGAAACTCTCAGGTCTATTGGTAAGACACCAGAAAGTACCGTCGCCGATGTCAGTGATACCGTGCGATATGCCTTGCAGATTTTTTGAGCGAAGCCTCTTTGTAGGCTGTTAAGTTGGCTCTGTATCATCTGTTGCTGCGCGGCTGGGGCCCAGCAGCTTGAGGCATAAAGCACAATTGGTTCTATCACCGCGACGTATATCGTTCTGATTATCTCTCCATTCAACCCCCACGTCACTTTCGCCGCGCACGCTAGTTTTTTATAAATGTCCGCAGCCTTTTTACATGTGGCGGTTACGTGCGCATTGAAATTGAGGTGATGATCGATTACGAGACCGAGTAGTTTCATTTCACTCACGAGTTTAATGGTCTTCCCCGACATGAGGAGATTGGGTGTGTCGTACTTGATTTTTTTCGTTATAAGCATCGCTAGCGTCTTGTGCGCCGCGAAGTTTAGCTTATTACGACAACCCCAATCCACTACACGCGCGAGAATCGCATTCGCTTGTTCCTCGAGTGAGCTTATTGACTTCCCAGAGAAAACAAGTGTGACGTCGTCAGCGAATGCTTGACAGTGCACTTGTTCCTCCGAGAGTTGTTGAAGGAGTGAGTCCAGAATGATGTTCCAGAACGTTGGACCCCCTATTGACCCCTGCACGCAGCCCTTCGTTGTTAATCGTTCGCTCGTTGACCTGGCGTAGTTCACTCTAACCTTGCGGTTGCTGAGGTATGAGTTCACCATAGCGTACAGGTTTTTCGGGCAGTGTCGATCGATGAGCTGCTGCTTTAGGCCTGGCCACCATGCGTTATCAAAGGCCCCCTCTATGTCCAGCGAGACTATTAGTACCGTGTTTTTCTTTTCCTGTTCGGTTCTAATCTTCTCCAGTAGATCAAAGAGGGCGTCCTCGGTTCCGCGTTGTGGCAGGAAGCCGTATTGTTTTTTATTCAGGGTTGGTAGGAGATGCCAATGAATTCTGTTGATCATTAGTTTCTCTAGTATCTTTCCGAGAACTGAAAGGAGACCGATTGGTCTGTACGATTTGGGTTGGGTGTAATCGTCCTTTCCGGGTTTCCTGAGAATTATAACGTGGGCCATTTTCCACTGTTCCGGGAAGTATGCGAGTTCCATGCACTTGTTGGCTATGGCAAGGAACGTCTTCACCTCACAGTAAATGGCTGTCGAGCAGATATCCGCCGTCAATCCGTCCGGACCAGGCGCTTTCTTCGGGTTTACCGCGTTAAGCACCGTGTTTAGTTCGGCCGAGGTAAACGGCGGATCGTCTGCTGATAGCCCCATTATATCCTCTGGGCGGTTCCTGTCTACCCGTTCTCGGAGTGTGGTGTGTTCTGTGGTGTCCGTGTCTAACTGATCCACAGGGTAGAAAGTACTGGCGAGGAGGTCCGCGGATTTCTCTGGACTTAACGTGTTTCCTTGTAAGTCCCTGAGAAGCATGTCCTCGTTCCTCCTGCCCGTTCCCCTTAATACCCTGTAGATCCCGTCCCAGACACTCTCCCTGTCCTGTTTTGTACAGAACTCCTTCCAGCTTTGTGTTTGGTGTTCTTCCGCTGTACTGGAGTATTTCTGTTTCGCCTCTTGGTAGTCCTTTATGACGAACTCTAAACGCGATGGGGCTGCGTTCCTAATTCGTCTCTTTTTACGAAGGACATCCTTCCTACATTCGTCTAGGGTGGTGGACCACCAGGGGGGCCTCGCCTTCCCTTTCCAGATTCCTATCCTCGGGATGAAACTGTTACACACGTCCTGAATTGTTTCCACATATGATGTTATTGTGGATTCAAGATCTTCATGGGTTTTCAGCGCTGTTATTGTAGTTGGTGTGAGTTGTTTACTAACTAGGGAGATTGGGAGTTGGGTACGAAACTCTTGCCACTTTGCCTTCTTGGTGTTGTACCTCCGAGTTGAAATTGGCTCCAGTTGAGTCGGAGCCTTTTCCAGCTGGAGGTCAAACGTTATGGCGTTGTGGTCAGATGTTATAAGGTTTCGGTTTACTCTCCAGTTGTTGATCTTTCCTAGCAGTGACTCACTACAGGCTGTTACGTCCACTATGCTCGTGTGTAACCTACTTCCTCTCAGGGCCTCGAAAGTTGGGGTGTCTCCCATGTTGAGGATTTGTAGGTTCATCTCGTCCAGAAAGGAATTGTATGCCGCCCCTCTGCGATCCTCCGTCCTGCTACCCCACCAGTGACTCCATGCGTTAACATCTCCGCCCACGATTGTGTGCGGTGTCTCCAGTGTTAAGATGGTTTTCCTGATGCGGTGCAGGTATGTGTCTATTTCTTGGTCCCCTTCAAGGTAAACCGATACGACGCCGAACTTGAAGTTGTTGGTTCTCAGCTGTACTGATGCCTCCGTCTCCGTTACCAGCTGCGGGTCATGAATGACCTCTAGCCGGTCCCCGAAGACGATGACAGCAGCCTTCACTGGCTTCACCCTGCCCAGGGTGCACTGGATCACTCTCGTGCCTGGGTATTCCTTTAGTACCCCCGCGCTTCCTACATAGGGTTCTTGCACGAGGGCTACTGATATTCCCAGCTCCTGGGCGACCTGAAGAAGCTCGGCTGTGGCGATCTTTGATCTTTGTAGATTCGCCTGTATCAGTTTGATTTGTTTGTTTGAAGGGGGTGAGTTGGTGTTCCGGGACTCAATTTTAGCAGTAGGATATTCTTGATCTTGCTATTGAGTCCCATTTTTTCTTTATCATGCATTCATCGCTGAACGCGTTGTGATCGCAATCGACCTTTTCTCCGAATTCTGCGCTACAGTTTTTGCACTTAGGAAAAGCGCCGCTCAGTCGTTTGGGGCACTTCTCCCATGTGTGTGGGTCACCGCAGAAGCTACACAGTTGCTGCTTTTCTTTGCAGACAGTTTTTGTGTGACCGTATCCCAAGCATTTGATGCATTGCACCAGGGGGGATTGGTCCACTACTTGTCTGCGTTGCAAACCTATGTATATTCTGCCGGCCTCCAGTATTTTTCTGTGTATGTGTGGAGACACTTCTAATACTGGGTGGCACTCTAGGTTGTTCCGTGCCCGTTTCCTGTAGCGCACCTTCATCACATCGGTCATTGGGTTCACGATCCCAAGCACGTCCTTGTTTTGTGCTCGAATCAACTCGACCAGTTCTTCGTCGGTGTGGTATTCGAGCACGTCTTTCACTCTTATGAGTGGGTTGCCACTCCTAGCAACCTCCACTTTTAGAGTCTTGTTCCTGGTGACCTGAGATTGTACGAGGGTCAGGTCTTCCCTCGTGTGGCAGCTTAGAACCACCCTTTGGTTTCGCGCCTTCCTCACTCTTTCCACCTTGGCTCCGGTCTTCTTACAGTCCAGAGCCTCCCTTATTCGATCTATCACATTGTCCCCGGTGTTTTTGGGGTCAGTGGACGATATGATCAGGGTGTGGTTGGGGCGCGCCTCGGGTGGTTTAGATGTGACCGCTGCGTATGTGGGTTTCGTTTGGGGGGGTTTCGTTGTCGGCCGGTTTTCGAGTATGCCCAGCTCTGCGCCTAAGCTCATCCTGGGGGGTGGTGATCGCTCCTTGAGTTGCCTCATGGTGCGTAATTCCGATGCCACCGCTTCCAGACGCTCATTTATGGGCTGCAGCTGCTCTTCCATACTGACAACCGGCTCTCGGGGTTTCGGCGTGAGCTTGATGTTATCGCCTAATTTCGTTACTGTTGTTTTGAGGCTTGCTAGTTCCTCACTAACTTTGTCATATCCGGGTTGGGGGGGGGGAGTATTTTTTTGGCTCTCTAGTTGGGCCATTGTTGTCCCCGTGTTCCAGACCAAGGTGTTTGTCGCCTCGTGTATCTGGTCGATGCTACGTCTTAGCTCATCCATTTGTTTGGAGAGCGTTCGGAGCATCGTCTCATTAACACTGGGCGATTGCACCTTAGTGTGCTCTGCCGTTTTATTGTGGCCCTTCGCACCTTCGGACAGAGTGTGGAGCGTGTCCTGGATTTGGGTGATGGTTTTCTCCATACCCAGGATTTTCTTCGCACTCCTCTCTATCTGTTGGTACGGCTCTATGGTTTCGTAGCCGAGCCAGCTACGAATGGCCTTAGTCTCGTCCAGGTTCGTTTGAATTGTATTTTGGGTTTCCTTGAGGGCCAAGTGCAGCTCGTTGGTTAGGAGCGACACTCTTTTATTGTGGGCCCTCTCAGCCCGCACTATTTCACAGGCGTGCCTCGCTCTCTCCTTCTCCAGGTTTAGCCGATGGCGCGATCTAGAGTCGGAGAGTGCGAGGCACGTCTCGTACAGTGTTTGCAAGCACTCCATTGTTTTGAGCTTGCACTCCTTCTTCATATTACCCGCCTCTTCGAGAGCTGTTTTGCCTGTCTGCAGCATCTCGTTCGCCAGTTTTGTAGCCATGTCCATGTGGACCCCAGGTCTTTTGGTAGACAGAGGGATTATGCTCTGCCTTCCGTGGGGTTGAATTTGGCTCGACGCTATCGACTCCAGATCGCTTGCCGAGTCTTCATCGTCCGAAGCTATGGGTCGCGGAGGAAGGTCTTCTTGACTCCATTCCTCTACCCTTTTTATGGCTTCCTTCGTGCCTTCGACTGCGGAGCCGGTGGAGTCGTCGCTGGCTACTGATCTGGCCGCGGTTGATTTTGTTAACACCTTTTCCCGTAGCGATTTGGTCTTTGTTGTCGCCACAGGGCGTGACGCGGGCACCTGTTTGCGTGGGAGCGGTGGTGATGTCAAGGTTTCCGTGGGCTCCGTGCCTTTCTGCTTCCTGGATGTGGATGAGGAAGACATGATCACGAGGTTTTGTTTAAAGGAGTTAGTTTACTAGTTTAAATAAAATTAAAAATCTATAAGGGAACGGTTAAACAAAAATGAAAATGAAAAACAAAAACAAAACAAAACAATAAAAGAAATAAAAATCTACTGCTAATTGTGAACCTCCTGCTGATGTTATATAGCAGTGGAGTACGTTTTGTCGCGCGTACGAAGCTGATGTTTTTACTTCGCGAGATGGATGTGCGCAGTGTTATGGCCTCTCTTCTTCGACGGTCCGTTGATGATGACTGGATTGGTGTGATGTGTTGGTGATGTGGAGAAGGCTCAATTGAAATTCCGTAGGAACACGACGATTGCTCGCTGTTGTATCTTTCAATTGAGCCCTTTCTCGGTCTTCTAGCTCTTAAGATGACCGAGTTGAGTTGAGGGGGGGTGAAGTGGGTTTGTGAAGGGGGGGGGGAGACAAGAAATGTTAATTTGAAAGAGCAGGAAAATAGTTCTCTGCGTTACCTTTCGAAGGAGCCCTTTCTCGGTCCTCTAGCTAGAAAGATGGCAGAGTTGAGTCGAGGGGGGGTGAAGAAAATTATCCTGAGAGGGGAAAACCCGATCGGTCTGAAAGTGATGGGGCCACTGGGTTAAGCCGCTGTTCCCCTTTTGAATGAGCCTTTTCTCGGTCTTCTGGCTCTAAAGATGGCCGAGTTGAGGCGAGGGGGGTTGAGGAAATTTTCTAAGGGGGGGGGAAATTCAGTTTCTTTAAAACTGGTGGGGCCAGTGGGTAGAGCCGCTGTTCCCCTTTCGAAAGAGCCCTTACTCGGGTTTGTAGCCTCAAAGATGAGGGAGTTAGGGTGAGGGGGGGTGCGGTAATTTGCCCCGAGGGGGAGGGGGGGGTGAGGGGGGGGAGGGGGGAGGTTTCGTGGGGAGTCGATTTCAGGGGTAAAAATTTAGGGGTTGTGGGGGTGGTAGCGGGATTTTTAACCCTTAATATCTCCTTATAGGGGGGGGTTATCTGAAATCTGGTGGGGCCAGATTTTGGGAAATAGAGCGCCCCTTCGAGGGAGTGGTCGTTGGGGGTTGTAACCCTAGTGGTTTCAGAGATATTAAGAGGGGGGAAATTAGCGGGGTTCAGGGGGGGGGGAGGTCTCGTGTGTGGTTGATATATGGAGGAGTTGGTAGAGGGGGGAGTAGCGAGGTTTCGTGTGGTGAGGGTTGGTGAGGTTTAGAATTTAAGGGTTGAGGGTGAAGGGTGTATCGCCAGTGACGTCAATATTCGCTCGGTGATGGATGCTCTGACGTAGGTCGTCTACCAAGTCGTACCAAGTGACAGTGTCAGTTAGGTGGCAGGTTGACCGATGACAGATGACGAGCTCTGAAAGGTGACAGCCTTACTGATGACAGGTGACAGCTGGTTGTTTATCGTTGGAGCTGTCAGTCAGTGTTCGTGGCGTTTCGCTTCCAGCGTGGATGTTAATATTGACGTTTGACTGACGTGTAGATGTAAAATGTCTTGCGTGGAAGGTGTGACGTCAAACTATGAAATCCTTTGTTCTAAAATGATGTTATAACTTCGGAGATCCTTCATGGATTTTGACGAAAGTTTTTTAGACAAGTAGAGTTCCACAGTACCTTCTTTTTGGTGTTATTCCAGTAACGTTCCGTTGAGTAGCCTCGGTGTTATTAAGGTACAAAGTCTCCTTGATCCTGGCGCTGATCCTGATGAGTTACAGATCTGCGCACATAAATCCTGGCGAGTTGCACAACACTTTATCACTGCACAAAGTTTCACGCGCGTAGCTCAAAAAAAACCTATTTTTAGGAATTTTTTTTCACGGAGCTATATGTTTATCGTGTCTTGTAAGAGGGCGTACTGGTTAGGTTAGGTTAGGTTAGGTTAGGTTAGGTTAGGTTAGGTTAGGTTAGGTTAGGTTAGGTTAGGTTAGGTTAGGTTAGGTTAGGTTAGGTTAGGTTAGGTTAGGTTAGGTTAGGTTAGGTTAGGTTAGGTTAGGTTAGGTTAGGTTAGGTTAGGTTAGGTTAGGTTAGGTTAGGTTAGGTTAGGTTAGGTTAGGTTAGGTTAGGTTAGGTTAGGTTAGGTTAGGTTAGGTTAGGTTAGGTTAGGTTAGGTTAGGTTAGGTTAGGTTAGGTTAGGTTAGGTTAGGTTAGGTTAGGTTAGGTTAGGTTAGGTTAGGTTAGGTTAGGTTAGGTTAGGTTAGGTTAGGTTAGGTTAGGTTAGGTTAGGTTAGGTTAGGTTAGGTTAGGTTAGGTTAGGTTAGGTTAGGTTAGGTTAGGTTAGGTTAGGTTAGGTTAGGTTAGGTTAGGTTAGGTTAGGTTAGGTTAGGTTAGGTTAGGTTAGGTTAGGTTAGGTTAGGTTAGGTTAGGTTAGGTTAGGTTAGGTTAGGTTAGGTTAGGTTAGGTTAGGTTAGGTTAGGTTAGGTTAGGTTAGGTTAGGTTAGGTTAGGTTAGGTTAGGTTAGGTTAGGTTAGGTTAGGTTAGGTTAGGTTAGGTTAGGTTAGGTTAGGTTAGGTTAGGTTAGGTTAGGTTAGGTTAGGTTAGGTTAGGTTAGGTTAGGTTAGGTTAGGTTAGGTTAGGTTAGGTTAGGTTAGGTTAGGTTAGGTTAGGTTAGGTTAGGTTAGGTTAGGTTAGGTTAGGTTAGGTTAGGTTAGGTTAGGTTAGGTTAGGTTAGGTTAGGTTAGGTTAGGTTAGGTTAGGTTAGGTTAGGTTAGGTTAGGTTAGGTTAGGTTAGGTTAGGTTAGGTTAGGTTAGGTTAGGTTAGGTTAGGTTAGGTTAGGTTAGGTTAGGTTAGGTTAGGTTAGGTTAGGTTAGGTTAGGTTAGGTTAGGTTAGGTTAGGTTAGGTTAGGTTAGGTTAGGTTAGGTTAGGTTAGGTTAGGTTAGGTTAGGTTAGGTTAGGTTAGGTTAGGTTAGGTTAGGTTAGGTTAGGTTAGGTTAGGTTAGGTTAGGTTAGGTTAGGTTAGGTTAGGTTAGGTTAGGTTAGGTTAGGTTAGGTTAGGTTAGGTTAGGTTAGGTTAGGTTAGGTTAGGTTAGGTTAGGTTAGGTTAGGTTAGGTTAGGTTAGGTTAGGTTAGGTTAGGTTAGGTTAGGTTAGGTTAGGTTAGGTTAGGTTAGGTTAGGTTAGGTTAGGTTAGGTTAGGTTAGGTTAGGTTAGGTTAGGTTAGGTTAGGTTAGGTTAGGTTAGGTTAGGTTAGGTTAGGTTAGGTTAGGTTAGGTTAGGTTAGGTTAGGTTAGGTTAGGTTAGGTTAGGTTAGGTTAGGTTAGGTTAGGTTAGGTTAGGTTAGGTTAGGTTAGGTTAGGTTAGGTTAGGTTAGGTTAGGTTAGGTTAGGTTAGGTTAGGTTAGGTTAGGTTAGGTTAGGTTAGGTTAGGTTAGGTTAGGTTAGGTTAGGTTAGGTTAGGTTAGGTTAGGTTAGGTTAGGTTAGGTTAGGTTAGGTTAGGTTAGGTTAGGTTAGGTTAGGTTAGGTTAGGTTAGGTTAGGTTAGGTTAGGTTAGGTTAGGTTAGGTTAGGTTAGGTTAGGTTAGGTTAGGTTAGGTTAGGTTAGGTTAGGTTAGGTTAGGTTAGGTTAGGTTAGGTTAGGTTAGGTTAGGTTAGGTTAGGTTAGGTTAGGTTAGGTTAGGTTAGGTTAGGTTAGGTTAGGTTAGGTTAGGTTAGGTTAGGTTAGGTTAGGTTAGGTTAGGTTAGGTTAGGTTAGGTTAGGTTAGGTTAGGTTAGGTTAGGTTAGGTTAGGTTAGGTTAGGTTAGGTTAGGTTAGGTTAGGTTAGGTTAGGTTAGGTTAGGTTAGGTTAGGTTAGGTTAGGTTAGGTTAGGTTAGGTTAGGTTAGGTTAGGTTAGGTTAGGTTAGGTTAGGTTAGGTTAGGTTAGGTTAGGTTAGGTTAGGTTAGGTTAGGTTAGGTTAGGTTAGGTTAGGTTAGGTTAGGTTAGGTTAGGTTAGGTTAGGTTAGGTTAGGTTAGGTTAGGTTAGGTTAGGTTAGGTTAGGTTAGGTTAGGTTAGGTTAGGTTAGGTTAGGTTAGGTTAGGTTAGGTTAGGTTAGGTTAGGTTAGGTTAGGTTAGGTTAGGTTAGGTTAGGTTAGGTTAGGTTAGGTTAGGTTAGGTTAGGTTAGGTTAGGTTAGGTTAGGTTAGGTTAGGTTAGGTTAGGTTAGGTTAGGTTAGGTTAGGTTAGGTTAGGTTAGGTTAGGTTAGGTTAGGTTAGGTTAGGTTAGGTTAGGTTAGGTTAGGTTAGGTTAGGTTAGGTTAGGTTAGGTTAGGTTAGGTTAGGTTAGGTTAGGTTAGGTTAGGTTAGGTTAGGTTAGGTTAGGTTAGGTTAGGTTAGGTTAGGTTAGGTTAGGTTAGGTTAGGTTAGGTTAGGTTAGGTTAGGTTAGGTTAGGTTAGGTTAGGTTAGGTTAGGTTAGGTTAGGTTAGGTTAGGTTAGGTTAGGTTAGGTTAGGTTAGGTTAGGTTAGGTTAGGTTAGGTTAGGTTAGGTTAGGTTAGGTTAGGTTAGGTTAGGTTAGGTTAGGTTAGGTTAGGTTAGGTTAGGTTAGGTTAGGTTAGGTTAGGTTAGGTTAGGTTAGGTTAGGTTAGGTTAGGTTAGGTTAGGTTAGGTTAGGTTAGGTTAGGTTAGGTTAGGTTAGGTTAGGTTAGGTTAGGTTAGGTTAGGTTAGGTTAGGTTAGGTTAGGTTAGGTTAGGTTAGGTTAGGTTAGGTTAGGTTAGGTTAGGTTAGGTTAGGTTAGGTTAGGTTAGGTTAGGTTAGGTTAGGTTAGGTTAGGTTAGGTTAGGTTAGGTTAGGTTAGGTTAGGTTAGGTTAGGTTAGGTTAGGTTAGGTTAGGTTAGGTTAGGTTAGGTTAGGTTAGGTTAGGTTAGGTTAGGTTAGGTTAGGTTAGGTTAGGTTAGGTTAGGTTAGGTTAGGTTAGGTTAGGTTAGGTTAGGTTAGGTTAGGTTAGGTTAGGTTAGGTTAGGTTAGGTTAGGTTAGGTTAGGTTAGGTTAGGTTAGGTTAGGTTAGGTTAGGTTAGGTTAGGTTAGGTTAGGTTAGGTTAGGTTAGGTTAGGTTAGGTTAGGTTAGGTTAGGTTAGGTTAGGTTAGGTTAGGTTAGGTTAGGTTAGGTTAGGTTAGGTTAGGTTAGGTTAGGTTAGGTTAGGTTAGGTTAGGTTAGGTTAGGTTAGGTTAGGTTAGGTTAGGTTAGGTTAGGTTAGGTTAGGTTAGGTTAGGTTAGGTTAGGTTAGGTTAGGTTAGGTTAGGTTAGGTTAGGTTAGGTTAGGTTAGGTTAGGTTAGGTTAGGTTAGGTTAGGTTAGGTTAGGTTAGGTTAGGTTAGGTTAGGTTAGGTTAGGTTAGGTTAGGTTAGGTTAGGTTAGGTTAGGTTAGGTTAGGTTAGGTTAGGTTAGGTTAGGTTAGGTTAGGTTAGGTTAGGTTAGGTTAGGTTAGGTTAGGTTAGGTTAGGTTAGGTTAGGTTAGGTTAGGTTAGGTTAGGTTAGGTTAGGTTAGGTTAGGTTAGGTTAGGTTAGGTTAGGTTAGGTTAGGTTAGGTTAGGTTAGGTTAGGTTAGGTTAGGTTAGGTTAGGTTAGGTTAGGTTAGGTTAGGTTAGGTTAGGTTAGGTTAGGTTAGGTTAGGTTAGGTTAGGTTAGGTTAGGTTAGGTTAGGTTAGGTTAGGTTAGGTTAGGTTAGGTTAGGTTAGGTTAGGTTAGGTTAGGTTAGGTTAGGTTAGGTTAGGTTAGGTTAGGTTAGGTTAGGTTAGGTTAGGTTAGGTTAGGTTAGGTTAGGTTAGGTTAGGTTAGGTTAGGTTAGGTTAGGTTAGGTTAGGTTAGGTTAGGTTAGGTTAGGTTAGGTTAGGTTAGGTTAGGTTAGGTTAGGTTAGGTTAGGTTAGGTTAGGTTAGGTTAGGTTAGGTTAGGTTAGGTTAGGTTAGGTTAGGTTAGGTTAGGTTAGGTTAGGTTAGGTTAGGTTAGGTTAGGTTAGGTTAGGTTAGGTTAGGTTAGGTTAGGTTAGGTTAGGTTAGGTTAGGTTAGGTTAGGTTAGGTTAGGTTAGGTTAGGTTAGGTTAGGTTAGGTTAGGTTAGGTTAGGTTAGGTTAGGTTAGGTTAGGTTAGGTTAGGTTAGGTTAGGTTAGGTTAGGTTAGGTTAGGTTAGGTTAGGTTAGGTTAGGTTAGGTTAGGTTAGGTTAGGTTAGGTTAGGTTAGGTTAGGTTAGGTTAGGTTAGGTTAGGTTAGGTTAGGTTAGGTTAGGTTAGGTTAGGTTAGGTTAGGTTAGGTTAGGTTAGGTTAGGTTAGGTTAGGTTAGGTTAGGTTAGGTTAGGTTAGGTTAGGTTAGGTTAGGTTAGGTTAGGTTAGGTTAGGTTAGGTTAGGTTAGGTTAGGTTAGGTTAGGTTAGGTTAGGTTAGGTTAGGTTAGGTTAGGTTAGGTTAGGTTAGGTTAGGTTAGGTTAGGTTAGGTTAGGTTAGGTTAGGTTAGGTTAGGTTAGGTTAGGTTAGGTTAGGTTAGGTTAGGTTAGGTTAGGTTAGGTTAGGTTAGGTTAGGTTAGGTTAGGTTAGGTTAGGTTAGGTTAGGTTAGGTTAGGTTAGGTTAGGTTAGGTTAGGTTAGGTTAGGTTAGGTTAGGTTAGGTTAGGTTAGGTTAGGTTAGGTTAGGTTAGGTTAGGTTAGGTTAGGTTAGGTTAGGTTAGGTTAGGTTAGGTTAGGTTAGGTTAGGTTAGGTTAGGTTAGGTTAGGTTAGGTTAGGTTAGGTTAGGTTAGGTTAGGTTAGGTTAGGTTAGGTTAGGTTAGGTTAGGTTAGGTTAGGTTAGGTTAGGTTAGGTTAGGTTAGGTTAGGTTAGGTTAGGTTAGGTTAGGTTAGGTTAGGTTAGGTTAGGTTAGGTTAGGTTAGGTTAGGTTAGGTTAGGTTAGGTTAGGTTAGGTTAGGTTAGGTTAGGTTAGGTTAGGTTAGGTTAGGTTAGGTTAGGTTAGGTTAGGTTAGGTTAGGTTAGGTTAGGTTAGGTTAGGTTAGGTTAGGTTAGGTTAGGTTAGGTTAGGTTAGGTTAGGTTAGGTTAGGTTAGGTTAGGTTAGGTTAGGTTAGGTTAGGTTAGGTTAGGTTAGGTTAGGTTAGGTTAGGTTAGGTTAGGTTAGGTTAGGTTAGGTTAGGTTAGGTTAGGTTAGGTTAGGTTAGGTTAGGTTAGGTTAGGTTAGGTTAGGTTAGGTTAGGTTAGGTTAGGTTAGGTTAGGTTAGGTTAGGTTAGGTTAGGTTAGGTTAGGTTAGGTTAGGTTAGGTTAGGTTAGGTTAGGTTAGGTTAGGTTAGGTTAGGTTAGGTTAGGTTAGGTTAGGTTAGGTTAGGTTAGGTTAGGTTAGGTTAGGTTAGGTTAGGTTAGGTTAGGTTAGGTTAGGTTAGGTTAGGTTAGGTTAGGTTAGGTTAGGTTAGGTTAGGTTAGGTTAGGTTAGGTTAGGTTAGGTTAGGTTAGGTTAGGTTAGGTTAGGTTAGGTTAGGTTAGGTTAGGTTAGGTTAGGTTAGGTTAGGTTAGGTTAGGTTAGGTTAGGTTAGGTTAGGTTAGGTTAGGTTAGGTTAGGTTAGGTTAGGTTAGGTTAGGTTAGGTTAGGTTAGGTTAGGTTAGGTTAGGTTAGGTTAGGTTAGGTTAGGTTAGGTTAGGTTAGGTTAGGTTAGGTTAGGTTAGGTTAGGTTAGGTTAGGTTAGGTTAGGTTAGGTTAGGTTAGGTTAGGTTAGGTTAGGTTAGGTTAGGTTAGGTTAGGTTAGGTTAGGTTAGGTTAGGTTAGGTTAGGTTAGGTTAGGTTAGGTTAGGTTAGGTTAGGTTAGGTTAGGTTAGGTTAGGTTAGGTTAGGTTAGGTTAGGTTAGGTTAGGTTAGGTTAGGTTAGGTTAGGTTAGGTTAGGTTAGGTTAGGTTAGGTTAGGTTAGGTTAGGTTAGGTTAGGTTAGGTTAGGTTAGGTTAGGTTAGGTTAGGTTAGGTTAGGTTAGGTTAGGTTAGGTTAGGTTAGGTTAGGTTAGGTTAGGTTAGGTTAGGTTAGGTTAGGTTAGGTTAGGTTAGGTTAGGTTAGGTTAGGTTAGGTTAGGTTAGGTTAGGTTAGGTTAGGTTAGGTTAGGTTAGGTTAGGTTAGGTTAGGTTAGGTTAGGTTAGGTTAGGTTAGGTTAGGTTAGGTTAGGTTAGGTTAGGTTAGGTTAGGTTAGGTTAGGTTAGGTTAGGTTAGGTTAGGTTAGGTTAGGTTAGGTTAGGTTAGGTTAGGTTAGGTTAGGTTAGGTTAGGTTAGGTTAGGTTAGGTTAGGTTAGGTTAGGTTAGGTTAGGTTAGGTTAGGTTAGGTTAGGTTAGGTTAGGTTAGGTTAGGTTAGGTTAGGTTAGGTTAGGTTAGGTTAGGTTAGGTTAGGTTAGGTTAGGTTAGGTTAGGTTAGGTTAGGTTAGGTTAGGTTAGGTTAGGTTAGGTTAGGTTAGGTTAGGTTAGGTTAGGTTAGGTTAGGTTAGGTTAGGTTAGGTTAGGTTAGGTTAGGTTAGGTTAGGTTAGGTTAGGTTAGGTTAGGTTAGGTTAGGTTAGGTTAGGTTAGGTTAGGTTAGGTTAGGTTAGGTTAGGTTAGGTTAGGTTAGGTTAGGTTAGGTTAGGTTAGGTTAGGTTAGGTTAGGTTAGGTTAGGTTAGGTTAGGTTAGGTTAGGTTAGGTTAGGTTAGGTTAGGTTAGGTTAGGTTAGGTTAGGTTAGGTTAGGTTAGGTTAGGTTAGGTTAGGTTAGGTTAGGTTAGGTTAGGTTAGGTTAGGTTAGGTTAGGTTAGGTTAGGTTAGGTTAGGTTAGGTTAGGTTAGGTTAGGTTAGGTTAGGTTAGGTTAGGTTAGGTTAGGTTAGGTTAGGTTAGGTTAGGTTAGGTTAGGTTAGGTTAGGTTAGGTTAGGTTAGGTTAGGTTAGGTTAGGTTAGGTTAGGTTAGGTTAGGTTAGGTTAGGTTAGGTTAGGTTAGGTTAGGTTAGGTTAGGTTAGGTTAGGTTAGGTTAGGTTAGGTTAGGTTAGGTTAGGTTAGGTTAGGTTAGGTTAGGTTAGGTTAGGTTAGGTTAGGTTAGGTTAGGTTAGGTTAGGTTAGGTTAGGTTAGGTTAGGTTAGGTTAGGTTAGGTTAGGTTAGGTTAGGTTAGGTTAGGTTAGGTTAGGTTAGGTTAGGTTAGGTTAGGTTAGGTTAGGTTAGGTTAGGTTAGGTTAGGTTAGGTTAGGTTAGGTTAGGTTAGGTTAGGTTAGGTTAGGTTAGGTTAGGTTAGGTTAGGTTAGGTTAGGTTAGGTTAGGTTAGGTTAGGTTAGGTTAGGTTAGGTTAGGTTAGGTTAGGTTAGGTTAGGTTAGGTTAGGTTAGGTTAGGTTAGGTTAGGTTAGGTTAGGTTAGGTTAGGTTAGGTTAGGTTAGGTTAGGTTAGGTTAGGTTAGGTTAGGTTAGGTTAGGTTAGGTTAGGTTAGGTTAGGTTAGGTTAGGTTAGGTTAGGTTAGGTTAGGTTAGGTTAGGTTAGGTTAGGTTAGGTTAGGTTAGGTTAGGTTAGGTTAGGTTAGGTTAGGTTAGGTTAGGTTAGGTTAGGTTAGGTTAGGTTAGGTTAGGTTAGGTTAGGTTAGGTTAGGTTAGGTTAGGTTAGGTTAGGTTAGGTTAGGTTAGGTTAGGTTAGGTTAGGTTAGGTTAGGTTAGGTTAGGTTAGGTTAGGTTAGGTTAGGTTAGGTTAGGTTAGGTTAGGTTAGGTTAGGTTAGGTTAGGTTAGGTTAGGTTAGGTTAGGTTAGGTTAGGTTAGGTTAGGTTAGGTTAGGTTAGGTTAGGTTAGGTTAGGTTAGGTTAGGTTAGGTTAGGTTAGGTTAGGTTAGGTTAGGTTAGGTTAGGTTAGGTTAGGTTAGGTTAGGTTAGGTTAGGTTAGGTTAGGTTAGGTTAGGTTAGGTTAGGTTAGGTTAGGTTAGGTTAGGTTAGGTTAGGTTAGGTTAGGTTAGGTTAGGTTAGGTTAGGTTAGGTTAGGTTAGGTTAGGTTAGGTTAGGTTAGGTTAGGTTAGGTTAGGTTAGGTTAGGTTAGGTTAGGTTAGGTTAGGTTAGGTTAGGTTAGGTTAGGTTAGGTTAGGTTAGGTTAGGTTAGGTTAGGTTAGGTTAGGTTAGGTTAGGTTAGGTTAGGTTAGGTTAGGTTAGGTTAGGTTAGGTTAGGTTAGGTTAGGTTAGGTTAGGTTAGGTTAGGTTAGGTTAGGTTAGGTTAGGTTAGGTTAGGTTAGGTTAGGTTAGGTTAGGTTAGGTTAGGTTAGGTTAGGTTAGGTTAGGTTAGGTTAGGTTAGGTTAGGTTAGGTTAGGTTAGGTTAGGTTAGGTTAGGTTAGGTTAGGTTAGGTTAGGTTAGGTTAGGTTAGGTTAGGTTAGGTTAGGTTAGGTTAGGTTAGGTTAGGTTAGGTTAGGTTAGGTTAGGTTAGGTTAGGTTAGGTTAGGTTAGGTTAGGTTAGGTTAGGTTAGGTTAGGTTAGGTTAGGTTAGGTTAGGTTAGGTTAGGTTAGGTTAGGTTAGGTTAGGTTAGGTTAGGTTAGGTTAGGTTAGGTTAGGTTAGGTTAGGTTAGGTTAGGTTAGGTTAGGTTAGGTTAGGTTAGGTTAGGTTAGGTTAGGTTAGGTTAGGTTAGGTTAGGTTAGGTTAGGTTAGGTTAGGTTAGGTTAGGTTAGGTTAGGTTAGGTTAGGTTAGGTTAGGTTAGGTTAGGTTAGGTTAGGTTAGGTTAGGTTAGGTTAGGTTAGGTTAGGTTAGGTTAGGTTAGGTTAGGTTAGGTTAGGTTAGGTTAGGTTAGGTTAGGTTAGGTTAGGTTAGGTTAGGTTAGGTTAGGTTAGGTTAGGTTAGGTTAGGTTAGGTTAGGTTAGGTTAGGTTAGGTATAGGTTAGGTTAGGTTAGGTTAGGTTAGGTTAGGTTAGGTTAGGTTAGGTTAGGTTAGGTTAGGTTAGGTTAGGTTAGGTTAGGTTAGGTTAGGTTAGGTTAGGTTAGGTTAGGTTAGGTTAGGTTAGGTTAGGTTAGGTTAGGTTAGGTTAGGTTAGGTTAGGTTAGGTTAGGTTAGGTTAGGTTAGGTTAGGTTAGGTTAGGTTAGGTTAGGTTAGGTTAGGTTAGGTTAGGTTAGGTTAGGTTAGGTTAGGTTAGGTTAGGTTAGGTTAGGTTAGGTTAGGTTAGGTTAGGTTAGGTTAGGTTAGGTTAGGTTAGGTTAGGTTAGGTTAGGTTAGGTTAGGTTAGGTTAGGTTAGGTTAGGTTAGGTTAGGTTAGGTTAGGTTAGGTTAGGTTAGGTTAGGTTAGGTTAGGTTAGGTTAGGTTAGGTTAGGTTAGGTTAGGTTAGGTTAGGTTAGGTTAGGTTAGGTTAGGTTAGGTTAGGTTAGGTTAGGTTAGGTTAGGTTAGGTTAGGTTAGGTTAGGTTAGGTTAGGTTAGGTTAGGTTAGGTTAGGTTAGGTTAGGTTAGGTTAGGTTAGGTTAGGTTAGGTTAGGT
>OX421426.1:18855782-19025148 GCA_949126915.1 Musotima nitidalis | reverse complement strand
CTAACCTAACCTAACCTAACCTAACCTAACCTAACCTAACCTAACCTAACCTAACCTAACCTAACCTAACCTAACCTAACCTAACCTAACCTAACCTAACCTAACCTAACCTAACCTAACCTAACCTAACCTAACCTAACCTAACCTAACCTAACCTAACCTAACCTAACCTAACCTAACCTAACCTAACCTAACCTAACCTAACCTAACCTAACCTAACCTAACCTAACCTAACCTAACCTAACCTAACCTAACCTAACCTAACCTAACCTAACCTAACCTAACCTAACCTAACCTAACCTAACCTAACCTAACCTAACCTAACCTAACCTAACCTAACCTAACCTAACCTAACCTAACCTAACCTAACCTAACCTAACCTAACCTAACCTAACCTAACCTAACCTAACCTAACCTAACCTAACCTAACCTAACCTAACCTAACCTAACCTAACCTAACCTAACCTAACCTAACCTAACCTAACCTAACCTAACCTAACCTAACCTAACCTAACCTAACCTAACCTAACCTAACCTAACCTAACCTAACCTAACCTAACCTAACCTAACCTAACCTAACCTAACCTAACCTAACCTAACCTAACCTAACCTAACCTAACCTAACCTAACCTAACCTAACCTAACCTAACCTAACCTAACCTAACCTAACCTAACCTAACCTAACCTAACCTAACCTAACCTAACCTAACCTAACCTAACCTAACCTAACCTAACCTAACCTAACCTAACCTAACCTAACCTAACCTAACCTAACCTAACCTAACCTAACCTAACCTAACCTAACCTAACCTAACCTAACCTAACCTAACCTAACCTAACCTAACCTAACCTAACCTAACCTAACCTAACCTAACCTAACCTAACCTAACCTAACCTAACCTAACCTAACCTAACCTAACCTAACCTAACCTAACCTAACCTAACCTAACCTAACCTAACCTAACCTAACCTAACCTAACCTAACCTAACCTAACCTAACCTAACCTAACCTAACCTAACCTAACCTAACCTAACCTAACCTAACCTAACCTAACCTAACCTAACCTAACCTAACCTAACCTAACCTAACCTAACCTAACCTAACCTAACCTAACCTAACCTAACCTAACCTAACCTAACCTAACCTAACCTAACCTAACCTAACCTAACCTAACCTAACCTAACCTAACCTAACCTAACCTAACCTAACCTAACCTAACCTAACCTAACCTAACCTAACCTAACCTAACCTAACCTAACCTAACCTAACCTAACCTAACCTAACCTAACCTAACCTAACCTAACCTAACCTAACCTAACCTAACCTAACCTAACCTAACCTAACCTAACCTAACCTAACCTAACCTAACCTAACCTAACCTAACCTAACCTAACCTAACCTAACCTAACCTAACCTAACCTAACCTAACCTAACCTAACCTAACCTAACCTAACCTAACCTAACCTAACCTAACCTAACCTAACCTAACCTAACCTAACCTAACCTAACCTAACCTAACCTAACCTAACCTAACCTAACCTAACCTAACCTAACCTAACCTAACCTAACCTAACCTAACCTAACCTAACCTAACCTAACCTAACCTAACCTAACCTAACCTAACCTAACCTAACCTAACCTAACCTAACCTAACCTAACCTAACCTAACCTAACCTAACCTATACCTAACCTAACCTAACCTAACCTAACCTAACCTAACCTAACCTAACCTAACCTAACCTAACCTAACCTAACCTAACCTAACCTAACCTAACCTAACCTAACCTAACCTAACCTAACCTAACCTAACCTAACCTAACCTAACCTAACCTAACCTAACCTAACCTAACCTAACCTAACCTAACCTAACCTAACCTAACCTAACCTAACCTAACCTAACCTAACCTAACCTAACCTAACCTAACCTAACCTAACCTAACCTAACCTAACCTAACCTAACCTAACCTAACCTAACCTAACCTAACCTAACCTAACCTAACCTAACCTAACCTAACCTAACCTAACCTAACCTAACCTAACCTAACCTAACCTAACCTAACCTAACCTAACCTAACCTAACCTAACCTAACCTAACCTAACCTAACCTAACCTAACCTAACCTAACCTAACCTAACCTAACCTAACCTAACCTAACCTAACCTAACCTAACCTAACCTAACCTAACCTAACCTAACCTAACCTAACCTAACCTAACCTAACCTAACCTAACCTAACCTAACCTAACCTAACCTAACCTAACCTAACCTAACCTAACCTAACCTAACCTAACCTAACCTAACCTAACCTAACCTAACCTAACCTAACCTAACCTAACCTAACCTAACCTAACCTAACCTAACCTAACCTAACCTAACCTAACCTAACCTAACCTAACCTAACCTAACCTAACCTAACCTAACCTAACCTAACCTAACCTAACCTAACCTAACCTAACCTAACCTAACCTAACCTAACCTAACCTAACCTAACCTAACCTAACCTAACCTAACCTAACCTAACCTAACCTAACCTAACCTAACCTAACCTAACCTAACCTAACCTAACCTAACCTAACCTAACCTAACCTAACCTAACCTAACCTAACCTAACCTAACCTAACCTAACCTAACCTAACCTAACCTAACCTAACCTAACCTAACCTAACCTAACCTAACCTAACCTAACCTAACCTAACCTAACCTAACCTAACCTAACCTAACCTAACCTAACCTAACCTAACCTAACCTAACCTAACCTAACCTAACCTAACCTAACCTAACCTAACCTAACCTAACCTAACCTAACCTAACCTAACCTAACCTAACCTAACCTAACCTAACCTAACCTAACCTAACCTAACCTAACCTAACCTAACCTAACCTAACCTAACCTAACCTAACCTAACCTAACCTAACCTAACCTAACCTAACCTAACCTAACCTAACCTAACCTAACCTAACCTAACCTAACCTAACCTAACCTAACCTAACCTAACCTAACCTAACCTAACCTAACCTAACCTAACCTAACCTAACCTAACCTAACCTAACCTAACCTAACCTAACCTAACCTAACCTAACCTAACCTAACCTAACCTAACCTAACCTAACCTAACCTAACCTAACCTAACCTAACCTAACCTAACCTAACCTAACCTAACCTAACCTAACCTAACCTAACCTAACCTAACCTAACCTAACCTAACCTAACCTAACCTAACCTAACCTAACCTAACCTAACCTAACCTAACCTAACCTAACCTAACCTAACCTAACCTAACCTAACCTAACCTAACCTAACCTAACCTAACCTAACCTAACCTAACCTAACCTAACCTAACCTAACCTAACCTAACCTAACCTAACCTAACCTAACCTAACCTAACCTAACCTAACCTAACCTAACCTAACCTAACCTAACCTAACCTAACCTAACCTAACCTAACCTAACCTAACCTAACCTAACCTAACCTAACCTAACCTAACCTAACCTAACCTAACCTAACCTAACCTAACCTAACCTAACCTAACCTAACCTAACCTAACCTAACCTAACCTAACCTAACCTAACCTAACCTAACCTAACCTAACCTAACCTAACCTAACCTAACCTAACCTAACCTAACCTAACCTAACCTAACCTAACCTAACCTAACCTAACCTAACCTAACCTAACCTAACCTAACCTAACCTAACCTAACCTAACCTAACCTAACCTAACCTAACCTAACCTAACCTAACCTAACCTAACCTAACCTAACCTAACCTAACCTAACCTAACCTAACCTAACCTAACCTAACCTAACCTAACCTAACCTAACCTAACCTAACCTAACCTAACCTAACCTAACCTAACCTAACCTAACCTAACCTAACCTAACCTAACCTAACCTAACCTAACCTAACCTAACCTAACCTAACCTAACCTAACCTAACCTAACCTAACCTAACCTAACCTAACCTAACCTAACCTAACCTAACCTAACCTAACCTAACCTAACCTAACCTAACCTAACCTAACCTAACCTAACCTAACCTAACCTAACCTAACCTAACCTAACCTAACCTAACCTAACCTAACCTAACCTAACCTAACCTAACCTAACCTAACCTAACCTAACCTAACCTAACCTAACCTAACCTAACCTAACCTAACCTAACCTAACCTAACCTAACCTAACCTAACCTAACCTAACCTAACCTAACCTAACCTAACCTAACCTAACCTAACCTAACCTAACCTAACCTAACCTAACCTAACCTAACCTAACCTAACCTAACCTAACCTAACCTAACCTAACCTAACCTAACCTAACCTAACCTAACCTAACCTAACCTAACCTAACCTAACCTAACCTAACCTAACCTAACCTAACCTAACCTAACCTAACCTAACCTAACCTAACCTAACCTAACCTAACCTAACCTAACCTAACCTAACCTAACCTAACCTAACCTAACCTAACCTAACCTAACCCAGTCGCACGTGTGCCGCAGCGGCAAGCGTCACGTTTTTACGCAGCTCCGCGGTCAAAAAATCGTGAAGGTGGTATTTTTTCGCCAAAAGTACATGTGTTATATATTAAAAGACGCGGTTTTACGAGTGTTAGTGAACAGTGAAAACCGGGTGGAAATCGGTTGGAAAGTGAGAAAGTTATCTACGAAAAACCGCCGGAAACGCCCATTTCGGCTGACATCTGGACTTCGGGGGCGTGCGCCGCGCGATTTGTCGCGACGACCCCCACTTTTTTGACTGCGGCGGGGAAGACATCCACCGGGACCACAACTTGGCTGAGTTTCAGATTTTTTCTGACAAAACTCGCCGAGTTGTGGCCAAAAAAACAAGTCCCGCGTGGTTCCTGTTTTTGTTCCCTGGGGAGCTGGACGAGATCCACCCTCGTCATCAGCAGCGGGACGTCAAGACAAGCCACTGGACATTTCGTTGGTGAAAATCGGTGCACATTTGACGGAGTTATAAGACTGTAAGTGTTTCAACAAAATTTTGACAAAATAGAAACCCCTATAGTTTAACAATTAAAGCGACAACCCCTTATTTTTACTGTCTAATAAAATCGCTTTGGTTGGTCGCTACAGGGATCAAGTGTTTTTAGATTTTTAAGGCTGGTAGTTTTTAAGTTATTGTCATTGTAAGTGCTAAAAAGTTCCCACCCAAAATTCCCACCCTGATTATCCCCTGTCTTTATTGGGGTTGTGACAACGGGATTTTTGGCTGGAACGGTGGGGTTTATTGCCTTTCCAAAGACACCAGCATATCTGTCGTGCGACTTCTAGTTTATAAGCAATTAATTCCCAAAGTTGGGCTAACGTGCGTAGACGGACGACCATTCCCGTTATTCCCTGTTTACAGGGAAACTACGCACCGTAGCCCAAATTTGGCCGAAATTTGGGTATCCCGGCCTAGAGGCATCAGCTCAGAGTACCTGTCTGGTGACCTTGACGCCCCCCATCGATCCCACCCACCCCCGACCCCCCGCCGTTGACTTGGAACTTCCGTTTCACGCCCCCGACCCATCTTTAATTAGCCGTATCTCGGAAACGGTGCGTCGGAGGCGAAAACGGAGACGGGTTTTGTGCCCTTCTTCGAAGGGCGCAACCTTGATCCCTGGCTCCGGTTACCCCAAAAACCCACCCCTTTTTCCTGCGCGCCCTTCCCGACGTAAATTTTTAACCCCATTTTGAAACTGGCTATATCTCCCCCGCTATTCACCGTAGGAATACGGGGTTAACGTTAAAGTCATTTTTTAGACGCACCGCGATAGTTCCAAAAGGAAAAATTTTGAAAAGTCAAGAGACTAAAAAGTCTATTTCAAAATCGGATTACGAAAACGTCGTTTTTGAATAAAACTTACCACCCTTGATATCTCCGAAACGGGGCGTCGGAGACGTTTTTTGGGCCCATTTTTGTTACCTTTGGTAACAAGGGTCACTTTAGAAAATTCAGTAATTAACACTTACCACATTTCATCCCCGCGCTCCCCCATAACAACCCCTAAACTAAATAGGCTGTAGCTCCCCCATTATTCACCTTAGGAAGAAGGGGATTAGAACGTAAATTCTTTTTCTAGGCCCTTCCGGCAATAATACATTAAAAAAATTAAATAATTTTGAAAAATAAAAAAGTCAAAACCGGTTTTGCATAATCTTAAATTAATTAATTCTTTGCTTAATATTAAATCTTTAATCGCGTTTACCTGGTCCGGTTCTAGACTCGGGAGTGCAAATAGTAATACTACATTAAACTAAATAATAATTATTAAATAATTAACTACATTTAAATTTAAAAAAAAAAAAAAAAAAAAAAAAAAAAAAAAAAAAAAAAAAAAAAAAAAAAAATACTTACTTTTGTTTTAAAAACCCTGCAAAACACAAAAAGTGTTCCCTGGCACCGACCTCGAACATAGTTTGGGATTGGGGACAGAGAACACCCCGTTATTCTTACCTGGACTAGCTTAGCTTCTGACTTCATTTTAACTTCATTCAATTTAAATTTTTACCTGTAAAAAGAAATTAAATATAAATAAATAAATGTTACATATCTGTACTTACCTAAACTAGTACCGGCCCCGGCTTCTACTGCGTCAAGATCGGGACAAATGCTGAGCCGATTTTGATAAAGTTCGCATATTAATAATTTCTTAAACTTAAATGTAGTAATAATATATTTAGCTTACCTGATATTTATGTAAAACAGGAACCAAAGTCGGTTTTACTTGCTGTACCTTTTTCGATAAGGTTCAGTTAATAGAGTAGCATACGTAAATTAACTTTAAACTACATCCTATCTGGTCAGGACATAGCCCCGGCTACCCCAGACCTAAAACCCAGCCGGGACGAACACCCTCCCCCCCCTTCCCCCCCAACCTGCGGGATACCTGGACTTCGATATCTCAGCGGCTATTCACCGTAGAGACTTCGGGTTTTTTGCGTTTGACTTGTCTTTATGTACTCTACATATAGACTTACCTGGAGTAGCTCTAGGTAGAGACGAAAAATATTTTTCAAAAATTTTTTCTTTTTGAAAATCCAAAAATTTTCATTCACCATCGGACACTAGAAGTGCCTCACACCCTAGTGCAGTGAAACCTATCGACCTACCTGGAATACTTTTTCAGTAAAAATTCATTCTAAGTTTTCATTTATAAAATAATTCATTATTAAAATTGAACTCTTGGGTTAGTAACCGCTGAGACTGACATCTGGGGCAATATACACCCCAGATATACACCTAAGACTAAGGCTGGACCACCTGTGATAGACTGTTGGGGCAATCTACACCCCATTATACAACTATTATATCTTTATTATTATTATACTTCTTTTAATTATTATATCAATATTTATAAATGACTATAAATTAATTTAATTTGAATTGATGATTGACTAAATCAAATTGTGGAAATACAGGTGGACCACATAAAAATTGTTTATTAATTTTAGATAAGCCAATTAAATAATCTTTGCATTCAAGATTGACAACTGGGACCTTTACACCCCAAAAGTACTTGAGATATAACTAGTCACATATTTTGTTGTGTGTGAGTGATAACTACAAATAAGTAAATATACCTTAGAACAGTTAAGCTAAATAACTAAATATTAATTAAGCTAAATAGATTATCGTTATTTTAAAAACTGTAAACTAATAATAAATTATATAAGTCTGTACAGTACTGTACTGTACAGTTGAAACTGTATAAAAGACAGTTGGGAAACCACACTCCAACAAAACTAGACTTAAGCATTTAATCTGTGATACCTTAAAATTTATAAAATTTTAAATATTCTTAATTAATCAAATTCATTTTGACAATTTTGACTATAGGGGCTTTTTACACCCCTAAAATTTTTTATAATTTTAATTACTGACTTGGATCGAACACCCAGGAGACCCCTGGAGGTACGTCCGAGTATTGAGAATTTTCACCTGAAAATTGGACAGCCTTCTCAGGGGATCCTGAGTTGTAAGGCGGGGATATTTGAGAGATATTGAAACACCGAATGTTGAGACAATACTGGCTTTATTGTATAGAAAACACATAATATAAAGTGTTTAAAAGAATACAGATTATTAGGGTTAGTACACACTATAATAAATATACTATGTTAAGGTTGATACACACCACACCTCCTTACCATAAATGAAAAAAAAATACAAGGTAATTTTTTTTTTCAAACTTAATACTTAAATTGAATATAGTCAATCGTATAAAAATTGGTACATAACATTGTTAATAATTGTCAATGATTATAATATTTGATTATATAAATAGAAGTGAGTGTACATATTAAAATTAATTATTAGGTGTAAATAATTTTGTGCGATTTTTATGGATTATGTCCAATTTACCATTTTTATTTACTTGTACATTTGGTGTCATATCTTTGACGACAATATAAGGACCTGAATATACGCTTTCCATTTTGTTAGAATTTTCATTTCTTATTAAAATTAAATCATTTGGTTTATACACCATGGGGTTAATACACTTATCATACACTAATTTCCTAGCTATTTTACTTTTGAGTAAATTCTCTTTTGCCTCTTTTTGCGATAGCTGTAGGCGATATTTTAATTCATTAGGGTAATTGTCATGATTATACAATGGCTCTACTATATTGTTATTTAGATTACTTGGTAGCGAACAGACTTTTCCAAATACCAATTCGAATGGAGTAAATTTAGTTTCAGTATGTACGGAAGTATTAAAGGAGAAACACCAATATGGAAGCCATTGGCTCCATGACTCTGGATGACAATCTGTTTGAATACGCAAGAATGAGTTTAAATGTTTGTGAGAATTTTCTAATGCACCTATAGTTTGGTGATGGTAAGCTGTGGAACTAAGGTGATTTATTTTTAAAAGTTTACAAACCTGTTCGAATACTGCAGACATGAACTCTGCTCCTCTGTCAGTTGCTATCGCTCTGGGTATCCCATATTTAAGGATAAAACAATTTACTAAGGCTTGAGCCACTTCCTCCGCCTGTTTTGAAATTAAAGGGTGAGCAACAACATATTTTGTTAATTCGCATTGCACGGTAAAAATATAAGAATAATTATTGTAGTCCCTATCTAGTGGTCCTACTAAATCTATGTATATTTTATCGAATGCGGTGTTAGCCGTAGAAGTAATAACCATTGGTTCCTTAACCATTCTAGCATGTTTATATTTTTGACACTTCTCACATTTTTTAACAAATTGTCGCACATCTTTCTCTAAACCTGACCAGTAAAAATATTTCTTAATATTATTGAACATCCTTCTCATGCCCGCGTGGCCACTTGTGGGCAAGAGATGGAAGTCATTCAAAATGACCTTCCTGTCATCTACATTATCTATTCGTTGAACGTCGTTTAATATATAAAATCTTAGTGCGCACTTATTTCCTAGTGATTTAACTTCATTTAATAATTTATCAACAAAAATCTTATTATTCTTATTTTTCAAAATATAAATCTCGTCGACGTTTATCTCTTTACATAATATTTCTAACTCCCTCACGAAGGCGGCTCGCGTCAATCGCGATTGGAAGTCGGAATTAATAAAAATTGTTGACTTATTTTCTACATAGCATAACGCGTTTCTTTCCACATTTATTATATTTTGTCTTCTTAAACTCTCTAATTCATTTTTTTCTATAAATCTCAACTCTACCGCTTCCCTCGGTTTCGTATGACTTCCAATAACACTTGGTTGATCAGGCCAATTGCAGTTAGAAGTCATGTCACGGGGAGACTCTTGTAGTTTTCGAGCTTGTGCCCTAGTCGTTACATTAATCTGATATTCACTCATATTCTTTAATTGTTCTGACGTAAAAGTAGGAATCCGAGATAATGCATCTGCAGCTGCGTTATCCGAACCCTTCACGTATTCTACTATAAAATCGTACTCCTCTAATATTAACCGAAATTTAATAAGCCTACTTGACGGATCACGCATATTGAATAGATAAATTAAAGGACGATGGTCTGTTATTATTTTGAATTTACGACCATAAAGATATGGGCGAAAATGTTTAATAGCCCATACTATTGCTAATAATTCTTTCTCGATAGTTGGGTAACGGTGTTCCGCAGTATTTAAAGTTCTACTTGCGTACGCAATAGGATTATTATTGCTATTACTTAAAACCGCACCAATTGCGTAACCCGAGGCATCCGTTTGCACTATAAATTGATTTGTTTCTGAGAAGTCTGGATATTGTAACACTGGGGGAGACATTATACACTGTTTTAACGTTTCGAACGATTTTTGACACTCCTCATCCCACACAAAAGGCACATTCTTTTTACATAATTTATTTAATGGATAGGCTTTTGCCGCGAAATTTGGTATAAACTTTCTGTAATAATTAACAAAGGCTGTGAAACGCTTGACCTCGTCCACAGATTTTGGAGGGGGGTAATTTTTAACAACTTCAATTTTTCCTGGATCCGGCAAAACGCCATCACGAGATACTACGTGTCCCAAGTAAAGCATTTCTTTCTTGAAAAAGTCACACTTTACTGGGTTAAGTTTTAAATTGACATTTCTTAACCTCTCAAAAACATCTTGTAAATTTCTTAACTTTTCAGATAAATTTCGACCATATACTATTAAATCGTCTTGATATACGAGGCATTTTTCATAAGTGAGACCCGCCATAGCCATCGTCATCATTCGTGAGAACGAGGATGGACTAGTTTTTAGCCCCATAGGCATTCTTGTTAACTGGTATCGTCCTGAACAGAAACCTGTGTATTTTCTACTGTTTTTATCGAGTTCTACATTATGGAAACCTTGATATAAATCTAAATGGCTAAAGTAAATACATCCTGATAAAGAATCTAATATTTCGGTAATATTCGGTAACGGAAATTTGTCGTCTTCTATGCAATTGTTTAATTTCCTGTAATCTATTACTAACCTCCATTTTTTCTCGCCACTAGAATCTATCTTTTTAGGAACTAATAAAACAGGACTGCTCCACTCGCTTCTACATTCTTCTATAATGCCATCAAGCAACATTTTTTCTATCTGTGTATCTATTTCTTTTTTCTGTGAGTGCGGTAATCTATATGGCTTGGAAAATATAGGTGTTACGTTAGGTTTTAAAGTTATGGAATGTTTATACACGTTTGTGGTAGTGAAACTATCGCCTGGCAAATAAAATATATCGTTATACTTCGCGCATATATTTTCCACAGACGATTGTTCCTCGTCGTTCAAATGTTTTAAGTGCAATAATGATAATAGTTTTTTAACTCGGTTTGCATTTGATTCGTTTCGCGTAAAAGCACATACGCTATAATTACTAGCATCATGTATAATAGGTTTAAAATCATTAAGTGTATAATGTTGCTCAGTAGTGTTTAATATTTTTATAGGTATTCTGCCACACACCGGTTGAACTAAGGCGCTTGCTAAATATATACCATCGCTGATATCCGACGCACAAACTATACATTCATCTGTAAAATCCGTAGGAATATAATGAATTGATTCGCACCTAGGTGGAATTTCTAATTGCTTGTAATTAAATGTAGAGAACGACAAATCAATCTTAATATTAGACGCAGTCAATGTTATTATATTATGATCAAAGTCCAATATCGCCTTGTACTTAGTCATGAAATCTTGACCGATGATGCCATTCGCCATAATTGGTAAGAAGTCGAGCACATAAAATTTATGTCTCAGTTGATAACCATTTACGTCTAAGTTTAAATAACAATACCCGAGAGTTGTTATTTTACCACCTATACCTGTTATAGAAATCTTATCATCGTAATATGAAATTTGATGTTCTAATATATGTTTATACTTTACGACCGAGATGGATGCGCCCGTATCAAGTAACCAATTATACACGTGATTATTTACTGAAAAATTAATAGAGCAATTACTGCTACATGACAAAATTTTAGTCACGAAAAAACTTATTTTCTGTTTCCGTGGTTTCTGCTTTTACTTCCGACTCAGATAATATGTTAATGTTGTTGTTGCGCATCCTTTCATTTCTGTTATTATTATAATAAATTCTACCTCTGTTTGGGCGACTGCGCGTAGGCACCTGATGCAGCTGTTGGCGCTGGTTAGAGGGCCGATTCGATCCACCCCGACGTCCGCCGATGTAGTTGTGAGTGCCGCCTCGCTGTGGTGTTCGCTGCGAGTATGTTGGGTGTGAATGTCCCCGATGTCCTCTCGTAAAATTCTGCCTGAAACCCCTTGAACCTCTGTGATTATGGTACATACCAAAGACTTCACCAGAACTCGCAGGCGACGCCGTCTCCTCATCTTGTGCGGCTTGCACAGCATCCTGAATTGAGCTGAAATTTCGGGCGGTTATTATTGTGCTTAGTCTACGGTTCCGCAAACCATCAGCAAACTTTTTAATTGCATGTTGCTCATTAATTGGTTTTAATAAATTGTAACTTTCAGAGTTGCCCTTGGCCTGCGAAATGGTAAGGTTAACAAAAAGTTCGGTTACTTGTCTACCATAGTCTTGGACACTTAAATCGTTCTGCTTTATGGAATTTAATTTAGATTGGATTGCTGTTGCTGATTTTTGAGGTAATAAAACCTTCTTCATGTCAGCTACAAGATCTTCTACAGTAGCGTAATTAGAAGCCAATCGTAATTTGGCTGTCTGGGATAGTCTACTCTTTAGTATGAAATTAATTAATTGCATTTTGCAATCAGGAGTTGTAATAATAGAATTATAGTATTCGATATTATCAATTAACTGTTTGGTATTATTCTCCTCATCCGTCATGAGTGGTAACAAATTTATAGCAACTTTAATATCGAACTTAGCCATGGTTGCAACACTTTGTAATTGACAAGGTTTGCATAAATCAATTATATCGCTATATGTAGACTGGAACTTCTCAATATACTTCTGAATTAATTCGGAATCACTACTCGAGATCTTGCCCTTTTTAATATCATATAATACTTCAGATACATAATTAGTATATCTCGTAAAAATCTCATTTGCCTCAATAAGTTTTTTATTTAGTAAGTTCTCAGTTCTACGACTTGAACCAACTTTAATCAAATATACTCTAATCTCTTTAATTTCATTACACAATGCCTCTAAGATAGATGCCATAACTTACCACTATAAGTACTACAGAATACATTTTATTATACTAACTGTACCTCCTTTTAACGTAATCTGAAACGCGAATGATTGTCTTTAATAGTTCGTTGCACTTTTATCGAATATATATGTATAGTTATAACCGGCATATGAAAAACGTTATGTCTGCGCTGGAACCATATAGTTATTTATATTTATTACCACGTTCATTAACCGCACTTGTATTTTACACTTCACTAAATGCCCATTATTATTTTTCACTCATACACTGACCTCAGCCGCGGAAACTTTAGGTATTGCGCGTAGAAATGACCGACGGAGCGCATGGTGATGAAATTGCTGGTCAATCCACTGGAGATGACACCTCCTATAGATGCGATATGCACCGTAAAGTAAGCCCAACATCATCAGAGCGAGTATAACCGTCAGGATAATATTTGTAGTCCCGATATGTGTCCTTATTTCTTCAACCGAGGCCTGGTTGCTGCCTCCAGCCGCGTTCTGGGCAATTATCACTTCTTCTTTGGATTTAGTGGTACCCATCTTCTTTATTGATAACACTTATTACCGGATAACGCGTGAAATTGTGTGAAAGATTATCGAATCTTATTCGCGCATCGAACATATTGTAACTTTAGTCTAATCCTTATACGGTAAAGGAATTTTTAAACAACGCTCCGCTGCCCGGACTTTGGCAGGGTCGCCATGTAAGGCGGGGATATTTGAGAGATATTGAAACACCGAATGTTGAGACAATACTGGCTTTATTGTATAGAAAACACATAATATAAAGTGTTTAAAAGAATACAGATTATTAGGGTTAGTACACACTATAATAAATATACTATGTTAAGGTTGATACACACCACAGAGTATTCCCTGATTTTAATTCTTTACACTTTTATTATTATACTACCTTTTTTATATATTGTAATTTTGTAGTAGTTTATATTATTTAATTTATTGGAAAAAAAAAAAAAAAAAAAAAAAAAAAAAAAAAAAAAAAAAAAAAAAAAAAAATATTGGTTGGGTTAAGGTTGGGGTTAGGGTGGTAAAAAAAAGGAAAAGAGCTCCCGATACGAGGAGGAAAAGAACAACCTCCCTAAATCCACCACTATATTTTATATGTGTAATTTTATTATTATTTATTTTAACAATAAGTGACTGGTTGGGTGGGTCTGAACTGGACGTTTTCACCAATAAAAATGGAACAACATATAGATGACACCCTTACCCACCTCCGTGAGGTGCAAACTCAATTCCGCGCCAAAAACCTCTCTGAAAAATCAAAAGGGACAGAGGAGCTTCTATCGGACAAGATAATGCAAACCATCGTCAAAGCAGAACAGTGCAAACATGATCTGCTCCGTCAACAGTTTCAACAGCTCGAACGGCTCCAGAATGGATTGGGATGGGTTGAAATACGCTGCGACCCTCGAGACCGAGACACGCACTACTCATTGTTACGCAGGGCAAACGACTTGGTATGGGAGCTACTATCTACCAAAGTACTCCCCTACTGGGATGGGCAAAACGAGAACCTGTCAACACTAGTGACCTTAGTTGTAGAAACCTTAGTTTTGATGGAGGGTTATGTTCAACGGTCATGGCAAATGCTAGACGATTACGAAAAGGACATCTACATGAAAATCGACCCAAAATCTGTAGAAGAAAGGAACAACTATGAAATAGGGCGCCTGGCGGTGGCCCGTGGGCTGGCTCATCAGAACCGTAGAAGAGTTCAGAAAATGATCAAGGAAAGACATGAGACCGCCCGCGAGTATTACGCAAGCAGGTATAAGTATTACGCCGACTTCCCGACCATAGAGGAAGCGAACTCAATCCCAGAGCACTGGGATGCGGGGACAGATGATGACCCATCTGAAGCCGCATCAAACGAGGAAGATAGACGATTAGAGGTAGAAGAGAGGGAAGATCGAGAAAAGAGGGAAGATCGAGAAGAGATTAAAGAAAAAGAACTCAAGGAAAATAGAGAAGAAACAGAGGTGAGTACGGATCAAAAGAGAAACAAAACTTCGCATCAAAAAAAGGGACAGAAGAACAAGAAAAACGAAAAGAAGAAAGAGAAGAAGAGCGAAAAGAAGAATAAGAGTAAGCATAAAAACAAAATCAAAACCGTCTCAAAACCTATAACAAAAACAGAAATGGATTGCAAAGAGGAAGAATCTGGAAAAGATGAAGGAAAAGTGGAAGATAGGATAGAAGACGTGACAGACCTAACGAAGGGGTACAGGAAAGAAGAGGACAACTTCTTCTCCCCACTGCAAGTGAGCACAGTCGGCTGGCAGTGGGAAGAAGAAGTAGGACCGAAGGAGAAGAGAAAGGAAGTGGAAGGAAATGATGAGAAAGAAGAAATAGTCAACATGAGTAGAGATGTAGAGGGAAAGGACGGAGAAGAAAATAAAGAAGAGTTCATAGAGAAATACAAAGAAGAAAACATAGAAGAGTGTAAAGAGGAAGACAAAGAGGAAAAAGACATACAGGAGAAGAAGTTAGAAGGCGACGAAGATGATAAGAACATTACAGAAAAGCAAGAGGAAATAAGTTATATCTATGAACATGAACCAGGACAATTTGTTAAAAGTATAGAATACAAAAAGAGCGTCGTACGGAAAGGTAAGAAGAGAAAGGAAAATAAAAGGCTGATTTGGGAAAGGGGGAGAAAGAAGATACAAAGAGGTAGTAGAAGAAAGAAAAAACATCACACTTCTATAAAGGACAACACAGTCACAGTCGACGGAAAAAAGCTGAGCCCAGAGAGGGACAAGGAAGAAAATCCAGAAGAACTGGTTGGAAAATATTTGGACCAAAACCTTGAACACATGATCTACGAAGCTTGGTACTCCAAGCAAGGAAAAGAGCAAAAGATTGAAATGAACGACGAAATTTATAAGGAACTGGAAAGAACAATAAGAGAAAAGGTAAAAATTGAGTTTATGTATGTCATTGCAGAAAGAAAAACACAGGGTCAAATGAATAAAGAGGAAAGTATAGTAACTAAACAGGAGAGGGAAAAGAGTATTGAGTGGAAGATAGACAAGGAAGAGAGAGAGAAAAAGGAACATAAAGTAGAAGACATGGAGATCAAAGAAATGACAAAAGATTTCAAGGTGATGGAATTGAAGATAGACAAATATAAGTACAATAAGGAAAACGGATATAGAAATGTTAGAAAAGACGAATGTAAAACAGAGACGGAAACGGAATTGATTGATAGGGCAAGCGAAGTAACAATTGATAGAAGGAAGGGATGCAAATTCAAAACGGGAAAGTATAATAAAGAGATAGAAATACAACATAGCACGAAAAACAATAGGGAATTAAACACGAATACAGATGTAGAAGATATGGACATCAAAGAAATGACAAAGGATTTCAAGGTGATGGAATTAAAAATAGACAAATATAAGCACAATAAGGAAACCGGATATAGAAATGCTAAGATAAACGGCTGTAAGAGAGAGATTGAAATGGAATCGACTGATAGGGCAAGCGAAATAACAATTGATAGACAGAAGGGATGCAAATTCAAAGCGGGAAAGGATAATAATAAGATAGAAATACAAAACAGCACGAAAAACAGTATGGAATTAAAAACGAATACAGATGTAGTAGAAGATCATAGGATAAACCAAATGCAGAATCCAGATAAAGCGAACAAAATAAATGATAGCATAGAAAAAGAGAAAACGATTAGATGGAAGGGGTGCAAATACAAAGATGTTAAAATAGTAAGAATAGATAAAATACCCCGGATAGATAACAGACAAGATATAGAAATATTAGAGGAAATAAATAAAAAGATAGTAGCCAGAAAAGTTAATGAGAAAGCTCAAAGTCAAAATAATGTAAATAATCACCCTTCAGGTGAAATTATCGATAAAAAAGAGGTCTTGTGTATCATGGATAAAGTATGTAACATTAACATCAGCAGCATCAGTAGCATAATTACAGTGGATAAAAAAGTAGATGATGATACTGAGTATCTCGATACATTTTTAGACAAGTAATACGAATAAAGTTGACAAAAAATTGTAGTATTAAATTATTAGATTTAAAAGCAGTTTGGATTATAGTAATATTGGATGTAAGAATAAAAGAAATAACTTATCATATTTATGTATATATATATTAATAAACTAACAACATAACACAAAGTAGTTCATATTGATATAGATAGACAAAAAACCCAAGATACACAAGATCTCTGATCATGTCAGAGGACCACAGCAGGTGGGAACGTACAGTTCACGCCATAAAAAAAAAAAAAAAAAAAAAAAAAAAAAAAACCTAACCTAACCTAACCTAACCTAACCTAACCTAACCTAACCTAACCTAACCTAACCTAACCTAACCTAACCTAACCTAACCTAACCTAACCTAACCTAACCTAACCTAACCTAACCTAACCTAACCTAACCTAACCTAACCTAACCTAACCTAACCTAACCTAACCTAACCTAACCTAACCTAACCTAACCTAACCTAACCTAACCTAACCTAACCTAACCTAACCTAACCTAACCTAACCTAACCTAACCTAACCTAACCTAACCTAACCTAACCTAACCTAACCTAACCTAACCTAACCTAACCTAACCTAACCTAACCTAACCTAACCTAACCTAACCTAACCTAACCTAACCTAACCTAACCTAACCTAACCTAACCTAACCTAACCTAACCTAACCTAACCTAACCTAACCTAACCTAACCTAACCTAACCTAACCTAACCTAACCTAACCTAACCTAACCTAACCTAACCTAACCTAACCTAACCTAACCTAACCTAACCTAACCTAACCTAACCTAACCTAACCTAACCTAACCTAACCTAACCTAACCTAACCTAACCTAACCTAACCTAACCTAACCTAACCTAACCTAACCTAACCTAACCTAACCTAACCTAACCTAACCTAACCTAACCTAACCTAACCTAACCTAACCTAACCTAACCTAACCTAACCTAACCTAACCTAACCTAACCTAACCTAACCTAACCTAACCTAACCTAACCTAACCTAACCTAACCTAACCTTTTTTTTTTTTTTTTTTTTTTTTTTTTTTTTTTTTTTTTTTTTTTTTTTTTTTTTTTTTTTTTTTTTTTTTTTTTTTTTTTTTTTTTTTTACAAGGAGTAATGCGTTACGCATACCCAGCCACTTGACGGGTGGCGGGGTTATGTGGGACTCTTCCGCTCGGACGGCACCGGCTTCCGAAGATGCCGATGCCGTCCAAGCGGACATACCCACTAACCCTCCTTGATGCAACCTCTCACGCCGAAGAAAACGCAGCGCGGGCTCGCTTTCGCATTCAACCGCGCCGCGCCGGCACGCCCCAACATCAGGGCACCTCACTACCCGGGGGAGTGTCCTGTCGCACTTAGGACATACCCCCAGACGGCTGAAACCGTGCAATGCAAGCAGAGACCGTCAATCTCCACTCGCTGGTTTCGTAGGGGAGTCAGCATTCCGCTTATTTCCCCCCTATACCGCCTCCGCGGGCCGGCAGGATTGAGGACTTCCTCAATTCTGCCGGTCCTTCCTCCCAATGCGATGGGCATCCCTCACTGCTCCATCGCATTGGCTCCTGACGCCTTGCGCCGCGTTACCACAACCGCGCGCGCCGGCCGAGCAGCCTCTTTTGCGGCGGCAGTGGGAACCGCCACCGCGTACGACACCCTCACAGGAGGAGGGCTACAGAAAGCCCCCCCCATCACATGGCCCGAATCGCGGCCAACCTCAGAGCAGACTGCGCATCTGGGCTTGGCCCTGCAGTCTGACCCCTTGTGCCCCTCCTCACCGCACCGGAAGCAGAGTCCGGAGCGGTCCACAGACGCGGGGCAGCGCTGACGCGTGTGCCCCAGCCCCATGCACTTAAAGCAGCGCATGGGGCGATCCTCCAGTACCTCCACCCGGGCAGAACTCCACCCGAGCAAGACCCTCCCAGCCTCCGACAAGGCCTTAGCCGCCGCGATGGGGCATCGCACAAAAGCGAGCCCCACTCCTCCCGGACCCTCCCGTATCGGCCCCGCCTTAATTTGGCCCGGGGAACAACCCGCCTTGTGGGACAGAGCCCACACCAATTCATCCGCGGACACCGACTCGTCGATGCCCGCGCACAACGACCGACTTCTCGGGGCGGGAGACCGTGGCAACCTCAGCCAAGGCCTCCCTCAATTTGCCCGCGAGCTCATCCGCTTTGGCACCCCCGTTTGGACCCGACACCTCCAGAAGCCTGGCACCCGTAGCCGACCTCCGAATGTCGAGTCCTTCCTCTAGCCCCAAGTCCTTAATGGGGACCGCCTCCCTGGCCCTCCGCATAACCTCACTGTATGAGACCTTCCCCTCGGCGTCCGGCCGCAGTGTAACCACCACAGCGGCCGAGCGCGGAGCCTCGAGTTTTGCCCTTGGGCGCCTCGGGGGAACCGAAACGGGCCCCAAAACCGCCTTCGGGGGAGCCCCGACACCACCGACCTTTGGGCAGGGAGCAACAGGCTCCCTCTCCCTTCCCATCGCCGGACCAACCCTCGCCGGAACAACCCTCGCCGGAGCTTTGCCCTTAGCCAGAGGCGGGCGAAGAACTGGTTCCGCAGGCAAGCGCGCCTCTATACTCGCCATTCGAGCGCTGACCATGGTGCCGACCGACACCAAAAGGTCCCTCTTCAGGCCCTCCACCCATTCCGCGCTGGGAGACCCCGCAGCCGTCATTTCAGCGGCCTTCCGCGCCGCCCTCTCCTTAATCAAGGCCTCCGCGCTGAGCTTCAGTTCCATCTGCAGAGCCTCTACCTTCTGCTGAAGCTTCAGCGTATCCTCATCGTACCTATCCGCAATCAACTCAGTGATATCCGCCATCCATCCACTCCTCGTACTCACCTTCAAACAAACCTGTTGCAGGCCCGTCTCGGAAACACAGTCCATCATCTCCGCGGCAAACCGGGCAACCTTCCTACAAAGGCTCGCATTGGAGCAACCATCGAAGCTCCTACGCTCCTCCACCTCCACCTCATCCTCACCCTCCTCAACATCTCGGCTCGTCCGAGCACCTCTCGCACTCCCCACCTCCATCGAGGAATTGGAGAATCTGTCTTCGAACTCGTTGTACATCATCAAACCCGATGATGTACAACGCCAATACCCTCAACACAAACAAAAACACAAAATAGCCCCACAGAACAAACAAAAACCCTCCCGAAAAACAAACAAGAAAAAATTTGAGGCTTCTGCCGAATTTTCAGTTTCCCAAAAATCCGACGAAAAACCGCAAAAACTCAAAGAAGCCGAACCGTAAGAAAGCCAAAAATCCCACAAAATGCCAAGGTCAACAGAATACACACGAATCAGTCCGAAAAACACGCAAAAGTAGGCCCAGACAGGAAAATCGCACGTCGAAATCCCTATCTGGACGATTTCATTGCCGTATCGCAGTCAACGAAAAACCCATACAAATTCGACAAACAATAAAAATATTATTTGCCGAAAAAGTACAGGGCCGATCGAAGAAAGCGACACGTCAAAAGATAGAACTCAAGAAACTCCACAAGACACCAAAAGAACACGAAAATCCAATACCACTACACACCCCTCAGTACGAACCTAACCTAACCTAACCTAACCTAACCTAACCTAACCTAACCTAACCTAACCTAACCTAACCTAACCTAACCTAACCTAACCTAACCTAACCTAACCTAACCTAACCTAACCTAACCTAACCTAACCTAACCTAACCTAACCTAACCTAACCTAACCTAACCTAACCTAACCTAACCTAACCTAACCTAACCTAACCTAACCTAACCTAACCTAACCTAACCTAACCTAACCTAACCTAACCTAACCTAACCTAACCTAACCTAACCTAACCTAACCTAACCTAACCTAACCTAACCTAACCTAACCTAACCTAACCTAACCTAACCTAACCTAACCTAACCTAACCTAACCTAACCTAACCTAACCTAACCTAACCTAACCTAACCTAACCTAACCTAACCTAACCTAACCTAACCTAACCTAACCTAACCTAACCTAACCTAACCTAACCTAACCTAACCTAACCTAACCTAACCTAACCTAACCTAACCTAACCTAACCTAACCTAACCTAACCTAACCTAACCTAACCTAACCTAACCTAACCTAACCTAACCTAACCTAACCTAACCTAACCTAACCTAACCTAACCTAACCTAACCTAACCTAACCTAACCTAACCTAACCTAACCTAACCTAACCTAACCTAACCTAACCTAACCTAACCCAGTAGCGCTCAAAACGCGGTCGTTACAACATCGGCTCCACGCTAATCCGTCTTAATCAGTAGTAAAACATGTTCAAAGTGCCAAGTGTTATATATAATTAGAACCGTCTTGACGAGACGCGTACGGAGAAGTTAAAATTTTTGTGATCCGATAATATTTCGCGAAGTTGTTAATGAAAGAGTGATTCATCGGTTATTGTCGCCACGTGCTTTTCACAAAAGTGTTAATATCTCGCGAAGGAAATCGACGACCCCCCCCTTTTTTGGTGTTTTCGGGAGGGTCTTAACGAGACCTACATTTTCCGCTGAGTCCGGGATTTATTTGCCCAGGACTCGCGGAAATATAAGCAAAAAAACAAGAACCGCATGGCCACGAATTCTGCGAAAACTGAAGTCCGACAGAAAATCTGAAGACAGTATCGAGGGGGCCGCCAAGGAGGTGCCCAAGCCGAAAAGAAGTATCCGAAAAGTTAAGTACTCTATTTTTGACGGCAAATTGAAGTTTAGCTGAATTTTTGAAGTGATATTACCAAGAAATATAGTTTGGGACAGTAATTTTTTAAATTTGTTATATGTGCCCCGGGTGGGAGTGTTTAATTATTTGTGTCCAAAACCCACGCGCAACTTATAATTTTTAATTATTTTAACTTTTAAAATTTGATACTTTTTTGTTACTGACTTTAAAAATTCCAAAAAATATAGATAGTAAGGACAATTATTAATACTTGATGTTTTTAAAAAAAAAAAAAGAATTTTTAACCATAATTGACATTTTATTGAATTTTTGCCGTGATTTTTTGTGTTTATTGTGAATATTTTTTAAATTCTTAGTCTTAAAATTTTTTGGACGCCGTGACCTGCTGCGCCTTGCGGAGACCAATCCGGGGACACCCCGCACGACCCTGTAGGTCACATACCTTGGGAGCTGTCCCAATCCCAAATTTTGTGGGCGGATTTGGCGGCCATCTTGAAAAATCTCAAAACAGGATTACTCCTTGAGTATTGGTGCCATCGAGACGGGGTTTTGGATAGTGGTACTGGCCGCCAAGTTGGCACACTATTTTGTGGGTGTTTTTGGGATTGGGCATAGGTCCCGAAAAAGTGGGTTCTGGTCCGGGAATCGGCAAGCCGAGGTCGGGGGCAGGCCACAGGACTTTTTTCCGGAGCTGTGGGACCGATATTGGCGGAGATAATTAATTTTGAAAATCGCGCGCGAAATTTCGGCCGCCATTTTGTTTTTTCTGAAACTTTGATATCTCTGTCAGTATCGGTCGTACGGAGCTGGGGTTTGGCTTAGGGTGGCTCCCCCACATCCCCTCACCCGGCTGCGGTGACGGAGGGGCGGTTTTCCCTTGCCCGGATTTTGGACCCGGTTTGGTGACGTCATCAGGTAGAGGCTGCTGAGGGCACCTGCCTGAATTTTTTCCCGGCTCTGTGCGACCAAAACTGGCGGTGTAGGACAATTTTAAAATCAGTGGCGGCCATTTTGGACGCCATCTTGGAATTTTTGTTTTTAACATAGCACCGCCGGGTTTGGCCCGATTCGGCCGGGGTTTTCTTTAAACACCTGCCCCTTGGCCCCTCTTTCTGGCAGGTACCGCTTATCGGTAAAATTCTGGAAAAAAATTTTTGGGTTGGGAAGAGGGTGGGAGGTGGTTTCTGAGTTGGCGGGGTCCTCGGCAGTCTTTTTCCGGCTCTTCTCCCGTTAAAATTGGCGAAACGGGACGCATTTAAAGTCTGGGGCGGAATCTCTGGGCGGTTTGGGCGGAGATTGCGTGTTGCGTAGCTCCCAAAGTATTGGGCCGATTTGGATGGGACTTTCTCTGGCTTACTGGCGCAGAATAGCTCTACGAGTTGGAATTGCTAGACTCTAGGTAGAGCGGGTCCCTGACTCTTTCAACCGTAATTCGTTTACCTATTGCTTTATTGGGATCCGGTCTTGGATAGCGACCTGTTGGAGTCCTCCCCCTACCGCTCGACACTGATGTTTTGTCGAGAATCTCAAACTTGCGACATTTCGATTGGACTCCTACTTCTTGTCATAACCTAGAATTAAGATTAAATTTAAGGAATAAATTTGCTATTGCAACATTAATTGTAGCTGTTATTGAATTTTAAAATCTGACATTTACTTAATTTTAACATTATTATACATTTTTACATTTTACTATACATTTTGACATTTTATTACACATTTTGACATCATATTATAAGTTTTTACATTTTATTATACATTTCGACATTTTATCACACATTTGGACATCTTATTATACATTTTTACTTTTTACGTTTTTACCTATACAATTTAATTTTGACATTATTACAATTACAATTTGATTTCGCTTAACCATTTTATATATTATTTTTACACTTTGACATTCTATTTTACACTATTACATACAATAAATCCTGACATTCATTTCAATTGCATTCTTGCCTTTAATTTTTAATTTTCAATTTTATGATTTTATATTTTGCTACACTGCGACATTCTATACAATTTGATTCTGAAATTTATGATAGTTGCATTGTTTGGCTCCACCATTTTACAGTTTTGACATCACCCACACACCTTGCTCACTTTGATACGGCTTTATTCTCATTTAGCACCAGTTCACTGCTATATTACACCAGCCGAATACTCAGTGTACGCCATGTCCACCAAATCCACGAGAAGTGCGCCCGCTTCGTCCAGGAGAAAGGAGCCTGAAGGATCAGACACCCTCAGAAGAGTGGCAGTAACGAGGCGAGCCATGTCGGTTGCGGAGGGCACTGCGACTCTCCCTGAAATCAAGGGCAAAAGGACAGAGGCTGGAACTGCAGCGGCCCTGGAGGTCTTACATGAAGCGCCAGTAGAAACCTCTACACAGCCACCGGCCCCCCGTCTACCCCGCATCAGCTCGGTCAGCCTGGTCTTTGACGGCCTAGAGTCGGAAGAGACCGGGTCAGCCACCGATGACGACTTTTCTGACTGCGACAGTGTCAAGAGCGGTAGGGTCAGTATCCTCCCCCCTACCGGTAAACGGTCGGGTGTGTCGATGGATCTCGTCACCCAACGCGCAAATGACCTGTTTCAGTCGGGAAAGAAAGCGATTGAGGAGGCGGGGAATATGAAGAGGGAGTGCCGATTTGAGGCAATGGAGAGCCTGCAGGGGCTTTATGAGGTGGTCCTGGCGGTGGCCGACTCGCGCAGCAGGCACATAGTAGCGCTGGAAAGGGAGAGGGTGCGAGCTGCCAGGGAACTCCTCAGTGCGGAGCGTGCGCACAATAAACGTGTTGCTGAACTGCAAAAGGAGTTTGCAGTCCGCCAGGAGACAGTCTTGGACTTGGTGGTTAGCACGAAAAAGGAGGCTGAGGGAATCAGGTCTTGGCTTGGTTATGAGATGGATGCCCCCTTGCGCACGATAGATAGGATGGGCCGGGATTTGCAGGTGCTCCTGGAGAGGCCAGTACAGCTGCCACCTCAGGAGGCGGTCTCGGACTCCCAGATGACGCAGGGGCTTGTGGACTACGAGCGATTGACGACTGGCACGGATACTGCCGTGGGCCTACTCCGCGACATCAGAGTGGACCTCGAGAAGTGGCACGATGAGAGCTCTAGACAGCATGGAGACACAAGGGCTGCCATCAAAGAGTGCTTTGGTCACCGTGAGGTCGCGCCAGACAGCCCTCATCGACCGGCAGATATAGACCATGTGCCAAGCACGCCGAAGCTGGTAACCGACGGAATACGATCGGTTAGGGCCGTAGTCGATCCCATTGTGACGGAGATAAGGGACCTAGGCCTGGACCTAAAGACGTGGTTATCGGATCGGGACGTGGCGCTCGTGGAGACCCTTACTGGGCGCATGGGCGAGAGCATGGAGCCGGTGACGGGCCAGCTCCGAGAAACCAGAGAGGGGCTCAGTGAACTGAGAGACTTGGCGCAGCTGGGAACGTGTGCGACAGAGGGAGCATCAGGGCTGGGAGTTGAGATGGCCCTTACGGAGACCAGGGAGCAGCTGCTTGCTTTGGTCAGGCCCTTGCAGAAGGCGACACAGGCCCTTACTGGTGCATCACACCACCCTACAGGCAGTGAAACGGCGGACTGTGGGGGTGCGTGGACGACGGTGTTGAGCAGGAGGAGAAGGCGAGCAGATGATGGGGTGGCAAGGCTGGCAGACAGACAGCACCAACATCAACAGATGATGAGCACGCCCCGTTTTCCTATCATAGTGGAATCGGTGGACCCCAAGCACACTGGACAGGAGGTCTTGGACCAGGTCAAGAGGACGGTGGACGTGGTGAGCCTGGGGATAGGAATTACGGAGGCGAAAAAACTGCGCAACCAGAGGGTGCTGGTGTCTTGCGACACGGAGGAGGGCCGAGGAAGGCTGGGTGAGCTGCTGCGGGCGGAGAGAAAGGGGGCCCTTACGGTGACCTTGCCTGAACGGAGGCTTCCTCAGATACGGCTGATTGGCGTAGCTCCGGACCTGCCGGATGCCAGGGTGCCGGAGGCGATCATCGCCCAGAACGGGGCCATCGTTGGTGGGGTGCCGCAGGACTGTAGAGCCATGAAGGTGGTCAGGCGAACGAAGGGCAGAACATCAGCACTCACCAACGTCATTGTAGAGGTCCGGCCACAGATGTGGGCGAGTTTAGTGGACAAGAGGCTGCGTCTGGGGTACCAGATAATACAGGCGGTTGAACAGTCACCTGTGGTTCAGTGCTACAGGTGCCTGGGCTTCGGGCACCAAGCCAAGTCTTGCAGGGCTCCTTTGAGGTGCGGATATTGCGCGCAGGAGCACGATACCAGGCAGTGCCCGTCCCGCTCTGGTCCTCCTACCTGCGCGAACTGCACTGCCTCAGACCAGGCGGCGATGGCGGTCCACCCAGCCTACAGTGGAGAGTGCCGGGAGTGGCAGCGCTGGGACCGGATAGCTAGGGCTGCGGTCCAATACTGCTAGTTACGGTCTCAACGGAGAACGCACAGTCCATGTCCGCGTGTCGTGGGGTGGACCCAGGATGCTTGCGGGTAGGGCAGGTTAACCTGGGGCGCGGCTATGCTGCAACAAAGGAGTGTCTGGCCGATGCGGCGGAGAGAGGTTTTGCGCTGCTCCTGGTGCAGGAGCCGTATGTCGGGGCCAAGGCGCACGTAACTTGCGGATCTCACAGGGTTGTCCAGAGGGTGACCAGTGACAGGGACCGCCCTGTTAGGTCCGCAATTATAGTTCTCGACCCAACCTTAGAGATTCGTGTCAACCCCGACCTCGTCACTGAGACAATCGCCTCTGTAGTTATAAGGCGGGGAGGTGCTGAGGTGGGGCTGATAGGAGTATACCTCGATAGGACAGAGGACATCGAGGCCGACCTTACAGTGCTCCAGAACGTGATGGACAGAATGGGCACTCGGCATCTCCTGCTAGGCGGGGACATTAACTCAGCCAGCCCGTGGTGGGGATGTATGGCGGAGGATAGTAGAGGTGCTAGAGTGGCGGAACTCTTTGCAAGCTGCGGCCTGCATGTCGTCAATGAGGGAAGCGCCCCAACATTCTACGTTGAGCGAGGTGGTAGAGCCTGCACGAGCATTGTGGATGTCACGGTGTGTACCGAGGGCATGCTGGGGATGGTGGAGCGATGGAGGGTGGAGGAAGACTATGTCACTCTTTCGGACCATCGCCTCATCACCTTCAGCATAAAAATGGGTACAATGACAAGTGAAGCATTGCTCGGTGCGGGCACCAGAAAATTTAACGCCGCGAAGGCAGATTGGGGTGCTTTCGAAGCAAAATTCAAGGCTGAGCTTGATGGGACGGGCTTGAGAGAGTACCTGGAGACCGAGATAACGACAAAGGAAAAAATCGACGACGTCATCAGATTATATGAGGGGGCACTGGCGCGGGCTGCAGAGCAGACTATACCACTCCTGAAGCCCAGGACCAGACCGAGAAAGCAGCCCTGGTGGAGCGGTGACTTGAAAAACGAGAGGCGGGCTGTGAACAGGCTCAGGAGGCGAATTAGGAACGCCGCGGTGTCACGTAGACCGCATGTGGTACAGGAATACCTAGCGGCTCGAGAGGGATACAAGCGGCACCTGGAGGAGGCCATAACTGCCAGCTGGAAAGAGTTCTGTAACGGGCAAGAGAGGGAAACGATCTGGCAGAAAACCTACAGGGTAATAAAGCGTCTGTCCGGGGGCCAGACCGAAACCATGTTACGGTCCCCTGTGGATGGACAGGTTCTGGACCCGGGGGGCTCTGCCAGATTGCTAACCTCCACCTTCTACCCGGAGGACAGGGAAGAGGATGACACTCCGGGACAGAGGGTAACTCGTCAGGCTGCGGAGCTCTTTCGTGCTGAGCTGGCTGCTGGCCGGGGGAGTGGGGTGCTGCTTTTCACCCGAGACGAGCTGCAGGCGGTCTACGGAGGAATGAACCCGAAAAAGGCTCCTGGGGGCGATGGGTTCACCTCGGACATCTGCAGCGCGGCGATGAGAGCTGATCCCGACTTGCAACTGGGCCTGTTCAACGCATGCCTGAAAGTGGGACACTTCGCTGGCGCCTGGAAGAAGGCGGTGGTGAGAATTATTCCTAAGCCAGGGAAGGAGGACTACAGCAGGCCCAAGTCATACCGACCTATCGGGCTGCTACCGGTGCTGGGCAAGGCGCTTGAGAAGATGTTTGCCACTAGACTGCAATGGTCACTGGGCGCTGCTGGGGAGCTTAGTCCGCGCCAGTACGGTTTCACGCCGCAGGTGGGTACAGAGGACGCACTCTATGACGTTATGACAAAGGTAGGAGAGGGTTTGAATCGCAAAGAGATAGTGGCAATAGTTTCGCTTGATATCGAGGGAGCTTTTGACGGTGCGTGGTGGCCGTCAGTTCTAGGCGAGATTAGGGCAAAAAATGTAGATGCAAATTTGGCGGCGCTTGTGGCGAGCTACCTCAGCGGACGTAGTGTCGAGGTCCGGTATGCGGGTGAAGCAATTGAGCGGGCCACCAATATGGGCTGCGTGCAGGGATCTATTTGTGGCCCGCTCTTGTGGAACCTGCAACTCGACCCGCTGCTGAGAAAGGTGGGCGGGCTTAGGGCGCATGTCCAAGCCTTCGCCGACGACATAGTGGTGGTGGCATCGGCTCGCTGCGTGGAGGACCTTGAGGAGGTTACGAATGAGGCGCTGGCGGTAATAGCAGACTGGGGGACAGAGGCGAGAATGCGATTTGCAGGGCACAAAACCCAGGCGATCGTGGTGACCAGGAGGCTTAAGTATAGGCCCCCAGTATTCACTATGCAGGGGGCCCAGATTTCACTTAGTGAATCTCTTAAGCTTCTTGGGCTCACGATCGATAGGGGCCTCTCCTTTAAGGACCATCTCGCCTCTGTTTACCGCAGGGCCGTGGCTCTCTACAAGTCGCTGTCTAGAGCAGTCAAGGTGCAATGGGGACTGAACCCTGAGATCACCCGTCTGCTCTACACGGCGACTGTGGAGCCCACGGTGCTGTATGCTGCCAGCGCGTGGCAGTCGGTCCTGGGAAAGCGATACGTACAGGACCGCCTGTCCAACATCACTAGAATGTTCGCCCTTAAAATTTGTAGGGCTCATAGGACGACTTCATACACCTCCTCGGTCCTCTTGGCTAGGATCCTTCCTCTCGATCTTAAAGCGGTGGAGCGGGCTGCAATTTTTGAGATTAAGAGAGGCCGGCCCCTGGATAGCCTGCCTGGAAGGGAGCTGGAGAGACGGGTGGAACCCTATCGGCACCCTCACCCGGCAGAGCGACGGCGCCTGGCGCTTGAACATATAACTGACCAGGGACAGGCGGATGCTCTCGAAGCAGGCTTGCTCCACATCTACACCGATGGCAGCAAGATCGAGGGGAAGGTAGGCGCTGGGGTGGTTTGCTACAGCGCGGGTAGAGAGATCCGCAAATTTGCACTCCCACTGGCGGACTATTGCTCGGTATATCAGGCGGAACTTGTTGCGATAAGAAAGGCGGTCACTTACCTGGAGTCTCGGGGGATCCATGGCTGCATCGTGAGCGACTCGCGCTCGGCGCTTGAGTCGATTAGCGATCCGGCCACGGAAAACCCTATCGCTTTTGACATCAGGGTCTCCCTGCGAGCTCTGGAGGAGGGGGGAGTCGGTGCGCGGCTCTATTGGGTCAAGGCGCATGTGGGGATCATTGGAAATGAGAGGGCGGACGAAGTCGCCAAGGACGCCGCTCTCAAGAGTAAAGTGTCCCCACATTATGACCGATTCCCCCTGTCCCATGCGAAAAAGATTCTGCGTGGGGAGACCTTGGTGAGATGGCAGGCGAGGTATGCGGGGGCCCCAACAGGTGCTGTTACGAAAATGTTCTTCCCGGAGGTCAGGGCCGCGTACGGAGCGCTTAGTAAGCTGGAGAGTGGGCCCCTCTTGACACAGATAATCTCTGGGCACGGGGGGCTCAGGTCCTATCTGCATCGGTTCAAACTGGCCGAGGACCCCTCCTGTGCTTGCGGGGATGGATCTGAAGAGACTGTTCCTCATGTCCTCTTTGAGTGCTCCAGGTATGGTGCGCTCAGAGTGGACTGCGAGCACAGGACGGGTCTTCGGTTGTGTGTAGAGAACGCGCCGGACTTGGTGGCGTCGCCAGACGTGAGAAAGGCCTTCTGGGATTATGCGGGGACTGTCTATTTGAGGGCGGTTAAGGAGAATGGGTCGACGCTGGGGGACGTAAGGCGCCCGTAGCTTATGAGCGCTACTGGGGTCGGCTACACGCGGCAGGTCACGTAGGCTAATTATGACATTTTTGATTATATGATTTATTTTATTATTATTATTGTTTTTATAGATTTTAAGTTTTAGGCTTTTGCCACATAATGTATTTTAATTTGTAATTTTAGGGTTTTGACATTAATGTTTGTAATTATTTCTAATTTGTATTTTATTGTTTGTGTAGTTAATATTAAGTAATTTTGGGCTTTTGCCGCATTTATGTTTGTAGAATAATTTTGACATTTTTAATTATATGATCTATTTTATTTTTTATTATTGTTATTAATTCCAATTTTTAGGCTTTTGCCACATTATTTATTTAAATTTGTAATTTTAGGATCTGACATTAACTATTATGATTGTAATTAATTTGTGGAATTTTGGTTTATTATTTATGTTGTTTAAATTAAATTGTTTTCTCTATCTGTAATTATTCATATTGTATTTTAGGCTTTTGCCGCATTTTTTATTTGATTTTATTGTGTATATTGATTTGAGTGTAATGAATCTTAATTAATTTTTGACTATATATTTTTTAATCTTGATTATTATGTTTGACAATGTATTTCTGAATTTTAACTGCTTTTAAATTAAGTCATTTTCTTGTATCGTATTAAGTGGTAATTATAATCTGTCTAATTTTTATTGACTAAGTTAACAATTGTAAACCAATATGGAAAAGCAATGTAAGCCGACCCATCCAAAAAAAAAAAAAAAAAAAATATACACCCAAAAAAAAAAAAAAAAAAAAAAAAAAAAAAATATATATATAATTACAACAAAAAAAAAAAAAAAAAAAACACAGAACAAACAACCAAGACTTTTATTAATGGATATTAAGGGTGCTGCAAAAATAGCAGCAGAATGGGCGGCAATTTAAAAAAAAAAAAAAAAAAAAAAAAACCTAACCTAACCTAACCTAACCTAACCTAACCTAACCTAACCTAACCTAACCTAACCTAACCTAACCTAACCTAACCTAACCTAACCTAACCTAACCTAACCTAACCTAACCTAACCTAACCTAACCTAACCTAACCTAACCTAACCTAACCTAACCTAACCTAACCTAACCTAACCTAACCTAACCTAACCTAACCTAACCTAACCTAACCTAACCTAACCTAACCTAACCTAACCTAACCTAACCTAACCTAACCTAACCTAACCTAACCTAACCTAACCTAACCTAACCTAACCTAACCTAACCTAACCTAACCTAACCTAACCTAACCTAACCTAACCTAACCTAACCTAACCTAACCTAACCTAACCTAACCTAACCTAACCTAACCTAACCTAACCTAACCTAACCTAACCTAACCTAACCTAACCTAACCTAACCTAACCTAACCTAACCTAACCTAACCTAACCTAACCTAACCTAACCTAACCTAACCTAACCTAACCTAACCTAACCTAACCTAACCTAACCTAACCTAACCTAACCTAACCTAACCTAACCTAACCTAACCTAACCTAACCTAACCTAACCTAACCTAACCTAACCTAACCTAACCTAACCTAACCTAACCTAACCTAACCTAACCTAACCTAACCTAACCTAACCTAACCTAACCTAACCTAACCTAACCTAACCTAACCTAACCTAACCTAACCTAACCTAACCTAACCTAACCTAACCTAACCTAACCTAACCTAACCTAACCTAACCTAACCTAACCTAACCTAACCTAACCTAACCTAACCTAACCTAACCTAACCTAACCTAACCTAACCCCAGTCGCACGTGTGCCGCAGCGGCAAGCGTCACGTTTTTACGCAGCTCCGCGGTCAAAAAATCGTGAAGGTGGTATTTTTTCACCAAAAGTACAAGTGTTACATATTAAAAGACGCGGTTTTACGAGTGCAAGTGAATGGTGAAAACCGGGTGAAAATCGGTTGAAAAGTGAAAAAGTTATTAACGAAAAACCACCGGAAACGCCCATTTTTACTGACGTCTGGACTTTGGGGGCGTGCGCCGCGCGTTTTGTCGCGACGACCCCCACTTTTTTGACTGCGGCGGGGAAGACATCCACCGGGACCACAACTTGGCTGAGTTTCAGATTTTTTCTGATAAAATTCGCCGAGTTGTGGCCAAAAAAACAAGTTCCGCGTGGTTCCCGTTTTTGTTCCCTGGGGACCTGGACGGGATCCACCCTCACCACCAGCAGCGGGACGACGAGACGAGACGCTGGACACCTCGATCAAGAAAATCGGTGCAGTGTTAGTGATATTAGGAGACTGTAAGTGTTTCAACAAAATTTTTATAAATTGCAACCCCTCTAGAACGTAATTTAAAGTGACAACCCCTATTTTTTATTATTTTATAAAATCGCTTTAGTTGGCCGCTTCACGGATCAAGTGTTTTCAGATTTTTAGAGCTAGTAGTTTTTAAGTTATCTTTATTAGAAGTGTGAAAAAACTCCCACCCAAATTTCCCACCCCGCTTATCCCCTGTTCTTTTGGGGTTGGAACAGCGGGATTTTTTGCTAGAATAGTGGGGTTGGTTGTGATTCCAAACACACCACCATTTTGACTGTGCGACTTGTAGTTTTTAACTAATTGATTCCCAAAGTTGGGCTAACGAGCGTAGACGGACGACCATTCCCGTTATTCCCTGTTTACGGGGAAACTACGCACCGTAGCCCAATTTTGGCCGAAATTTGGGTATCCCGGCCTAGAGGCATCAGCTCAGAGTAACTGTCTGGTGACCTTGACGCCCCCCATCGATCCCACCCACCCCCGACCCCCCGCCGTTGACTTGGAACTTCCGTTTCACGCCCCCGACCCATCTTTAAATAGCCGTATCTCGGAAACGGTGCGTCGGAGGCGAAAACGGAGACGGGTTTTGTGCCCTTCTTCGAAGGGCGCAACCTTGATCCCTGGCTCCGGTTACCCTAAAAACCCACCCCTTTTTCCTGCGCGCCCTTCCCGACGTAATTTTTTAACCCCATTTTGAAAGTGGCTATATCTCCCCCGTTATTCACCGTAGGAATACGGGGTTAACGTTAAAGTCATTTTTTAGACGCACCGCGATAGTTCCAAAAGGAAAAATTTTGAAAAGTCAAAAGACTAAAAAGTCCATTTCAAAATCGGATTACGAAAACGTCGTTTTTGAATAAAACCTACCACCCTTGGTATCTCCGAAACGGGGCGTCGGAGACGTTTTTTGGACCCATTTTTGTTACCTTCGGTAACAAGGGTTACTTTAGAAAATTCAATAAATAACACCCACCACATTTCATCCCCGCGCTTCCCCAAAACAACCCCTAGACTAAATAGGCTGTAGCTCCCCCATTATTCACCTTAGGAAGAAGGGGATTAGAACGTAAATTCTTTTTCTAGGCCCTTCTGGCAATAATACATAATAAAAATTAAATAATTTTGAAAAATTAAAAAGTCAAAACCGGTTTTGCTTAAACTTAAATTAATTAATTTTCTTGCTTAATATTAAACTTCTAACTATAAACTGCATCCTAATTGGTCAGGACATAGCCCCGGCTACCCCAGACCTGAAACCCAGCCGGGACTAACACCCTCCCCCCCCCCCCCCAACCTGCGGGATACCTGGACTTTGATATCTCAGCGGCTATTCACCGTAGAGACTTCGGGTTTTTTGCGTTTGACTTGTCTTCATGTACTCTACATATAGACTTACCTGGAGTAGCTCTAGGTAGAGACGAAAAATATTTTTCAAAAAATTTTTTCTTTTTGAAAAAACAAAAATTTTCACTTACCATCGGACACTAGAAGTGCCTCACAACCTAGTGCAGTGAACCCTATCGACCTACCTGGAATACTTTTTCAGTAATAATTAAAATTAAGTTTTGCATAATAAGAATTAATTTAATAAAAATTGAACTCTCTGGTTAGTAGCCGCTGAGACTGACATCTGGGGCAATATACACCCCAGATATATATTTAGGACTAAGGCTGGACCACCTGATATAGACTGTTGGGGCAATCTACACCCCATTTTAAAACCTTTATATTTTTATTATTATAATACTTTGACATAATTTGACCATTAATTGTTTTTAATTATTTTATAATTTTATTTAATTTGAATTAATTATTGACCGATTTGAACTGTGAAAATACAGGTGGACCACATTAAAAATTGAATATTAATTAATTAGGAATAAACAGCTATAGACAACTGGGGATCTTTACACCCCAATATAATTAGTATATAAGTAATAACTGTAATTATTTAAAATTATTTAACTTTGAATAATATTCATTTATTTTAACCTAATTATTTTGATATTTGATCTATTTTGACTTTTTACTGACCATAGGGGCTTTTTACACCCCTATTAATTATAATATATAATTTTAAATTTAATTTAATTTTATTTTAGTTTGACTTTTTATTGACCATAGGGGCTTTTTACACCCCTATTAATTATTGGATTTTATTTTATTTTATTTTGACTTTTACTGACCATAGGGGCTTTTTACACCCCTATTAATTATAATATATTAGAATTTTAACTATTCGACTGGGAACGAACATCTAGGAGACCCCTGGAGGTTCGTCCGCAATTGAGAATTTTCTATTGAAAATTGGACGGCCTTGACAGGGGATTCTAAGTGTTCCTTGATTTTAATCTTCTTATTTTTCTACTCTATCTGTATATTTATAACTCTGTTGTTCTAGAATATTTATATAAAAAAAAAAAAAAAAAAAAAAAAAAAAAAAAAAAAAAAAAAAAAAAAAAAAAAAAAAAAAAAAAAAATTGGTTAGGTAAAGGTTAAATGTTAGTAGTTGGTGTTAGTAGCAATAGTCAAAAGAGCTCCCAACCCCATACGGAAGAAAAGAACAACTTCCGCACCACTATTAAGTTTTTATTATTATTATTATATATTTATTTTATTACTCAAAATTATTATTATTGTATTATTTAAAATCATTATATTATATTTAATCAATTTACTGGTTGGGTTGCCTGAACTCGACGTTCCCACCCTGTCGCTGGAAGATGGATCTATATACATATCGGATGGCCCACCTCCAGACGACTAAAATAGGAGAACATATTATAGAGATTATGATTTTCCTGGAGAGTAATGATTTTGACGTTTCGGCCTATAAAAGTCTTCGGGCAGCCTGGGAATGCATGGAGGGAGTGTTAGTCGAAATCGAAAAGCACTACCAGGAAAAGGCTAACAATATAGTGAAGGAGGGTTACGATCCCAGGGAGGTGGACACCCACTATTGCTGGGCGCTCAAGGCCTCTGACCGGGTATGGGACTTGCTCCATGACCACGTACTGACGTACTGGAAAGGGAGTAATGACTGCATCGCGGAAGGAGTGGCCTTGATGTTTCAGATGCTAGCAAGAATAGAAGTGGTGTCACTACTGACCTGGGACTTGCTACAGGACCATGAGAAGGATGCATTCTCAGAGCTTGACTTTCAAACAGTGAGAGAAAGGAATATAGAGAGCCTGGAGGAAGTGATCCCTATGATGCGTAAATATCCCCATGAAGACCTCATAAAATTAAGCACAGATCTGACTACTTTCTACTCCTGGCAGGACGGAAGAGTGCAGGAGTGGATAGAGAAAGATAAAATAGCTATAAGAGAGGAAATAGATAGAGAAACACACGAGAATGAAAAACACGAAAAGGAAGTCTTAGAGATAAGGGAAGAAGAGATGATAGAAAAAGGAAACTGTGTAGAAGGGGAAGATGTGAAGGGGACACGGACAATAGGAGAAACAGAAGAAGAGGACATACTGAGCATAGATGGTAAGAAAGTAAAAGGTGAAGAAAGGGAGAGTGAAAAAGAGAAATTGAACGAAGAACATCATGAAAAAGAGGCAAGTAAGGAAAAGATGCAAGAAGTAAACATTGAAAAGGAAAATGAGAAAGAAATAGGAAAGTATGTTAAGTGTTTAAGAGTAAATGAAACGGTGAAGAAGACAAGAAAAGGAAAGAAAAGAAAGGGGAAGATAGTAAAGGAAAGTAAGAAGAAGATGTCGCTGGGGAAAGACACGAAGAAGAGGAAAAAAGAGAGGTACAAGATTTTCACAGTGGACAGGAAAAAGACGAGCCCAGAGAGGGACAAGGAAGAAAATTTAGACGAACAAGTTGAGAAATATTTGGACCAAAATCTTGAACACCTAATCTACGAAGTATGGAATCAGCAAGTAAATGAAAATTATGTTAAAATGGATGAAGAAACTTATAAGGAATTGGAAAGAATAATTAGAGAAAAGGTAAAAGTAGAGGTTATGTATTTCGTCAAAGATAAGAAAACGCAAGGTCAAATGAATAAAGAGGAAAGTATAGTAACTAAACAGGAGATGGAAAAGAGTATTGAGTGGAAGATAGACAAGGAAGAGAGAGAGAAGATGGAACATAAAGTAGAAGACATGGAGATCGAAGAAATAACAAAAGATTTTAAGGAGATGGAACTAAAGATAGACAAATACAAGAATAACAAGGAAAAAAGAAATAGCATCGACAAAGAACACGACTCTGGATTGGAAACGGAAAACGAAACAGATAATAATAAAACCGAAGACATCAGGAAAAGGGAAAAAGAAATTAATAGAGGGAAAGGATGCAAGTTTAAAGTTAGAAAAGGCGATGAAGATACAGATAAACGTACAAGTGTGGAAAGATTGGATATTAACAAAGCCGAAGACTTTAGGAAAAGAGGAAAAGTAAATAGTAGAGGAAAGGGATGCAAGTTTAAAGTCAGAGAAGATGATGGAGATACAGATATACGAAATGGGAAGAAAAGCAGTATGGAATTGGATATAAAACTTGAAACAATAGAAAATAGGAAGATAAACCATTTGCAGACGTTGAATAAAGTAAACGAAACAAATGACAGTGTGGAAAGAGAGAAAACAATTGGATGGAAAGGGTGTAAATACAAAGATGCTAAGGAAGAAAGCATAGACGAAATACTCCGGATGGATAATAGAGACGAAAAAGAAAGATTAGAGGAAATAATAAAAAATATAATTGCTAGAGAAGTCGAAAAGAAAGTCCAAAGACTAAACAAAGTAAATAATGACCCTTCAGGTCAAAGTATAGATAAAAAAGAGGTCTTGTGTATCATGGGTAATGTAAAGGAAATGGAACAGCGATAATAAAATTGTCACTGTAGATAATGAATATTTCGGTACAGTTTTAAATCACAGGATAGAGTAAAGTTGGTAAATTAAATGGAAAAATTTTTAGAGATTAATTGTAGTATAAATCAGTTTCGGTAAAATAAGCAGTTAAAGTAAATTAGTTAATCGGTAAATGTATATGTAGAAAGTAATTTGTAATAAGTAAATTCGGTAAATTGTCTGGTAATTACTTGTAATTACCTGATAATTGGTAAATATTTGTATATATGTATATATTATATTATAGCATTCAAATGCTAGACAAGCAATGCAGGAATGAACCCATGATACACAAGGTCTCTGATTATGTCAGAGGAAAACTGGCTGGTGGGAACGTATAGTTCACACAAAAAAAAAAAAAAAAAAAAAAAAAAACCTAACCTAACCTAACCTAACCTAACCTAACCTAACCTAACCTAACCTAACCTAACCTAACCTAACCTAACCTAACCTAACCTAACCTAACCTAACCTAACCTAACCTAACCTAACCTAACCTAACCTAACCTAACCTAACCTAACCTAACCTAACCTAACCTAACCTAACCTAACCTAACCTAACCTAACCTAACCTAACCTAACCTAACCTAACCTAACCTAACCTAACCTAACCTAACCTAACCTAACCTAACCTAACCTAACCTAACCTAACCTAACCTAACCTAACCTAACCTAACCTAACCTAACCTAACCTAACCTAACCTAACCTAACCTAACCTAACCTAACCTAACCTAACCTAACCTAACCTAACCTAACCTAACCTAACCTAACCTAACCTAACCTAACCTAACCTAACCTAACCTAACCTAACCTAACCTAACCTAACCTAACCTAACCTAACCTAACCTAACCTAACCTAACCTAACCTAACCTAACCTAACCGGAGTCGCACTTGCCGCGTGCCCGCAAGCGTCACGATTTTGAGTCGCTCCGCAGTTAAAAAATCGCGAAGGTGGGATTTTTTATCCAAAGTTATCCGAGTTGCATATCAAAAGACGTGTTTCAACGAGTGCAAGTGATTAGTGAAAACCGGGTGAAAATCGGTGGTGAAGTGAAAGAGTTATAGGCGAAAAACCGCCGGAAACGCCCATTTTTGCTTGCATTTGGGCTTTGGGGGCGTGCGCCGCGCGATTTGTCGCGACGACCCCCACTTTTTCGACTGCGGCGAGGAAGGTATCCACCGGGACCACATTTTGGCTGAGTCTCAGATTTTTCCTGAGAAAGCTCGCTGAACTGTGGCCAAAAAAACAAGTTCCGCGTGGTTCCTGTTTTTGTTCCCTCGGGACCTGGACCGGATCCACCCTTGTCACCAGCAGCGGGACGACGAGACAAGACGCTGGACACCTCGTTCTTGAAAATCGGTGCAGTGTTAGTGAAACTAGGAGACTGTAAGTGTTTTAACAGAATTCTTATAAATTACACCCCTTATAATTCGCTAATTAAAGCGACAACCCCTATTTATTATTATTTTATAAATTCAATTTGTTTGACCGCTACAGGGAGGAAGTGTTTTTAGATTTTTAAGACTCGTAGTTTTTAAGAAATTGTTATTATAAGTGTGAAAAAACTCCCACCCAAAGCTCCCACCTTGATTATTCCCTGTTGTTTTGGGGTTGTAACAACAGAATTTTTTATTGGAACAGAGGGGTTACCGGTGATCACAAAGACACCAGCATTTTGGCTGTGCGATTTTTAGTTATTTAGTAATTAATTCCCAAAGTTGGGCTAACGAGCGTAGACGGAAGATCATTCCCGATATTCCCTGTTTACGGGGAAACTACGCATCCTAGCCCAATTTTGGCCGAAATTTGGGTATCCCGGCCTAGAGGCATCAGCTCAGAGTACCTGTCTGGTGACCTTGACGCCCCCCATCGATCCCACCCACCCCCGACCCCCCGCCGTTGAGTTGGAACCTCCGTTTCACGCCCCCGACCCATCTTTAAATAGCCGTATCTCGGAAACGGTGCGTCGGAGGCGAAAACGGAGACGGGTTTTGTGCCCTTCTTCGAAGGGCGCAACCTTGATCCCTGACTCCGGTCAACCTAAAAACCCACCCCTTTTTCCTGCGCGCCCTTCCCGACGTAATTTTTTAACCCCATTTTGAAAGTGACTATATCTCCCCCGCTATTCACCGTAGGAATACGGGGTTAACTTTAAAGCCATTTTTTAGGCATTCCGCGATAGCTTCAAAAATAAAATTTCCAAAAAGTCAAAAGACTAAAAAGTCAATTTCAGAATCGGATTACGAAATCGTCATTTTTGAATGAAATTTACCACCCTCTGTATCTCCGAAACGGGGCGTCGGAGACGTTTTTTGGACCCGTTTTTGTTACCTTCGGTAACAAGGATTGACTAGAAAATTCGGTTTTTAACATCCACAACATTTCATCCCCGCGCTCCCCCATAAACAACCCCCGAACTAAATAGGCTGTAGCTCCCCCATTATTCACTTTAGGAAGAAGGGGATTAGAACTTAAATTCTTTGTTTAGGCCCATCCGGCAATAATCAGTAATAATAATAAAATAAAATTGCGAAATAAAATTTAAAACCGGTTTTGAGAAATTTAATAATAATTCATTTTTCTTAAAAATAATAATAAAAATTAAGTACTTAGTAAAGTAAAATTCAAGCAGCATCCTATCTGGTCCGGACATAGCCCCGGTTACTCCAGACCCGAAACCCAGCCGGGACGAACACCCTCCCCTCCCCCCCCCCCCCCCCAACCTGCGGGATACCCGGACTTCGATATCTCAGCGGCTATTCATCGTAGAGACTCCGGGTTTTCGGCATCTTACTTGTGTCAGTGTACTCTACACTTTGACACATCTGGAGTAGCTCTAGGTAGAGACGAAAAATAATTTTTCAAAAAAAAATTTTTTCTTTTGAAAAATCAAAATTTTTTGGTAAAAACTGACACTGGAAGTGCTTCACACCCCAGTGCAGAAAACCCCATCGACCTACCTGGAATACTTTTTCAGTATTAATTAAAATTAAGTTTTTCATACAAAAAATATTATACTAAAAAGTTGAACTCTTAGGTTAGTAACCGCTGAGACTGACATCTGGGACTATATACACCCCAGATATATACCTAGGACTAAGGCTGGACCACCTTATTAGACTATTGGGACAATTTACATCCCATTTTAAACTTTATTTTATTATTATTAAATTAAATTAAATTAAATTGATTTTAAGAAACTGAATTTATAAATACTGTGAAATAATTAATTATACATAGGTGGACCACAAAACCTTATTATTATATTATCTTAGTAATTAAACATTTATTATATTAAAATTGACCATTGGGACTTTTACACCCCAAAAGTGCTGATATACTATATAACTAGTCAAAAACTTAATTTTATTCAACTTTTTATTTTTTAAGACCATTTTAAAATTTTTTGTCAATTTTAAACAATTTTAATTTTATAATTTTTGACATAATTTAATTAATTAATTTGACATAGGGGCTTTATACACCCCTATTAATATAAATCTATATTATAAAAATTTTATTAATTGACTAGGACAGAACACCCAGGAGACCCCTGGAGGTACGTCCCTTATTGAGAATTTTCATTTGAAAATTGGACTTTCTTATCAGGGGATCCTGAGTTTTCCTTGATTTTTTTTTATCTTATTTACATAAATATTATTGTAATTTCATTGGTATCTATCTTTATATCTATATTTTACTTAAATTTACTTGTTGTAAACTGTAGAAGAGTACTGTCAGTAAATATATATATTTAATAAAAAAAAAAAATAAAAAAAAAAAAAAAAAAAAATAAAAAAAAAAAAAATAAAAAAAAAAAAATCGGTTAGGTCAGGGTTAGTAGTTAGTTAGTGGTGGTTAAAAGAGCTCCTAACAACCATACACAGGGAAGAAAAGAACAACTTTCCTGAAACCACTATTTATTATTTTTATAAATATTCAAATATATACTATAGATATTCAAATCACTGTATACAAAATTTTTAATACTTTTAATTATTTATTTACAATTACACATCAAAGTTTAAATTAATCTTCAATTAATTAAACCGGTTAGGCCGGTCTGAACTGAGCGTTCTCATTGTTCTACTTGACCACTGCGCTCCCTGCGCAGTCTTAAAATGATGGAAAGGACTCCTGAAAAGGACAAAAGGAAGGGAATTGGAAGGGATAGCACTAGAATGGACGCCGGTAAAAAAGAAAAGGTTCGAAATATCAGCCCTAAAGTCCCGAACGTTGAAGCCACGCCGAGTGTCCCAAACAGACTAAACGAAGAACTGGTCAATCCATCCAGGACACTCCTGGAGGAAGCTGAAGCTTTAAAAAACAAAGCAATTTGCAATTTGGGAAACTCCGGCAACATAAAAAGAGAAATCAAGAGTACAGTAACACATTGTATAGAAAAGATGTATGCTATAATACAGGAACTCGCTGCATCAGGGGGGGGGGAAAGGGTGGTGACCGCGGAGAGGGACGGGGAGACAAAAGGTTGTTCACCGAGCGAATGTGAAATGCTGAAGGAGATGAGGGAATTGAGGAGCCTCGTGGAGGGAAAGATGGAATGGATAAATAAGAGAAAGGGAATGATGGAGAAGAACGTCATGGACAAAATGGAAGAGATGAAGGGGTCAGTGGAAGGTCTGGTTGCGAAGGGGATGAGAGAGATAAAGGATGCGATTGGGGGGAAGGAGGTTGGAGAAGTGGGAAAGATGAGGGGAAATATGGAGGAAGAGATTGTGAAAGGATTAGGAGAGATAAAAGTCACCATCGAGAGGGAAGTTGTGGGTGAGGTGAGAGAGATGAAGGGGTCAGTGGTCGAGGGAATTGCGGAAATAAAGGGCTGTATTAGAAACGAGAGAGAGATAGAGCACCAGGAGAAAGCTAAAAGGATAAATGAAGGACCAGAGGGTACGTACGCAGGTGCAATTGGAAAGAACAAGGGGGGATTAAACGGGTCGGGACATGCAGAACGACATAGGTACAGAAAAGCTGCTATGCAGTCCATAGTAATAAGCTCAAAAAATGAAACCTTCAGCAGTGAAGACATAATGAAGCGGACAAGAAATTTACTAAACCCAATTACAACTGCTCTAAGGGTGGACGTGGCAAGGAAAGCAGCTGGTCAGAAGGTCGTTCTGAGTTTTGGAAATGAGGAAGACAGGGAAAGGGCACAAAGGATGATAGAGGAGTCAAAGGAGGAACTGGAATGCGAACTAAAAAGGAATAAGGACCCATTGGTAATTTTCAAGGACGTGATAAAGGAACACACGGATGAGGAAATAGTGAGAGCCCTGATGTCCCAAAATAAACACCTAATGGATGATATGGAGAGTGGGGACAAAAGGGCAGTTGTCAAATACCGTCGGCATGCACGAAACCCACACGAGCAACATGTGGTCCTGCAAGTCTCACCAAAACTATATCAGAGACTAACAGACAGAGGACAAGTGCACATAGATATGCAGAGGATTAGAGTCTCCGATCAGTCGCCAGTCGTCCAATGCTCATGTTGCTTAGCTTTTGGTCATGGAAGAGCCCAATGCAGGATAAAAGAGGCGGTATGCTGTCATTGCGGCGAAAACCACCTAAAGCTGAACTGCCAAAAATTGAAGGAAGGGACGAGCCCTAGCTGCTGTAATTGCAAAAAAGAGGAACTCGAAGATCAGCATAACGCCTTCGACAAATTTTGCGGCACAAGGGCAAAGTGGGATGCATTAGCCAGAACCAGCGTAGCGTACTGCTAAGGGCCTGTCGGAGAACATGGGATGCAAAATGGAACCGAAACAAATGGTGGAAAAAGCACAGATAAACCAAAGAAGGAACGAGAAAGATATGAGAGTGATGATGAACAGAGAATGGGTTAATAATAGAGTATATAACTTGATAATTAAAACAGCGATTAATCACCCCTCAGGTGAAAATAATAAAGATAAAGAGGTCTTGTGTAGCACGGGTTGTTCGACAAAATTTAACAGAGTCAATAAAATTGGTACTAAAAATAATGATTATTTTCGGTACAAATTTAAACATAGACATAAAACACAACATTTCGGCACAGTTCTAAATATAAGATTAAAATCACAAAATGGAATTAGAAAAACAGATACTGATAATTTGGATTCAAATTCTAGTAAATTAATAAAAGTTGTTTGGAAAACAGAATATAAATCATATATATGTATATATTGTAAAACTTAAATCGTGGTAAAACACAGAAGGAATGAACCCATGGTACACAAGGTCTCTGATTATGTTAGAGGAAAACTAGCAGGTGGGAACGCACAATAAAAAAAAAAAAAAAAAAAAAAAACCTAACCTAACCTAACCTAACCTAACCTAACCTAACCTAACCTAACCTAACCTAACCTAACCTAACCTAACCTAACCTAACCTAACCTAACCTAACCTAACCTAACCTAACCTAACCTAACCTAACCTAACCTAACCTAACCTAACCTAACCTAACCTAACCTAACCTAACCTAACCTAACCTAACCTAACCTAACCTAACCTAACCTAACCTAACCTAACCTAACCTAACCTAACCTAACCTAACCTAACCTAACCTAACCTAACCTAACCTAACCTAACCTAACCTAACCTAACCTAACCTAACCTAACCTAACCTAACCTAACCTAACCTAACCTAACCTAACCTAACCTAACCTAACCTAACCTAACCTAACCTAACCTAACCTAACCTAACCTAACCTAACCTAACCTAACCTAACCTAACCTAACCTAACCTAACCTAACCTAACCTAACCTAACCTAACCTAACCTAACCTAACCTAACCTAACCTAACCTAACCTAACCTAACCTAACCTAACCTAACCTAACCTAACCTAACCTAACCTAACCTAACCTAACCTAACCTAACCTAACCTAACCTAACCTAACCTAACCTAACCTAACCTAACCTAACCTAACCTAACCTAACCTAACCTAACCTAACCTAACCTAACCTAACCTAACCTAACCTAACCTAACCTAACCTAACCTAACCTAACCTAACCTAACCTAACCTAACCTAACCTAACCTAACCTAACCTAACCTAACCTAACCTAACCTAACCTAACCTAACCTAACCTAACCTAACCTAACCTAACCTAACCTAACCTAACCTAACCTAACCTAACCTAACCTAACCTAACCTAACCTAACCTAACCTAACCTAACCTAACCTAACCTAACCTAACCTAACCTAACCTAACCTAACCTAACCTAACCTAACCTAACCTAACCTAACCTAACCTAACCTAACCTAACCTAACCTAACCTAACCTAACCTAACCTAACCTAACCTAACCTAACCTAACCTAACCTAACCTAACCTAACCTAACCTAACCTTTTTTTTTTTTTTTTTTTTTTTTTTTTTTTTTTTTTTTTTTTTTTTTTTTTAAGGTCCCAAAAAATGCATTTACGCATTCCCCGCCACAATGGGGTCGTGACGGGGATATGTGGGACTCGCCGCCCCCCACCAACCAACCAACGGGGCGGAATACCCACTAAAAAACAGACCATTTGCCTCACGCGCATTTCGAGGGGTACACGGGAATTGCAATCGCATGACACCGCGACCCCTCTGGCGCGCCCCGCATAACGCGGGAAAATCGGCAGGAAGGCCCTGAAAAGGTAGGGCTCTCCCCTTCTCGAGAGCTTTGAAGAGCGGGTGAGGACAGACCCCTAGTCTCACCCGCGCTCTCGGCCACCCACCTAGCTGGACGGTGGGGGTATCTCCACACGCCGCTCACTCTGAGTCCCCGAAGGAGTGGGGAGAGGAGCGGCGGGGGCCGCAGCTGAGGAAGTCTTAGCTGCGGCAACCTTCTTCTTCGCCGGACGGGGTGGGCTGCACTTGCAGCCCTTCGCACCCACCAGATGACTGGCAGGTCTACCTACATCCCCACAGACAGGGCAGTGCGGCTCAGATGTGCACGCCGCCGCCCTATGACCCGATTGACCACAACGATAGCACAGACGGCTGCGGTCGATATCGCTTTTGCAGTTAAACTGCTGGTGTCCAGGTTCGAAGCACCTGAAGCACTTCTGGGGCCTGGCCGCCAACAGTCTAACGCTAACAGCGCTCCACCCTAAAAGCAGCCGCCTACCAGCAACCAACTTTTTAGCCGCTGCCACTGGGCAACGCACCCAGACGGCACCCAGCCCAGACGGGCCGCGGCGAATCTCACCTACCCTCACACTCCCTTCGGGGCACTCCCCCCTCAGGGCTACGGAAGACACGACCTGATCCCTATCGACGCTGTCGTCGAGGCCGATGAGGCGCAGTTCAGAGCACTTCATGGGCCTAGAAACCACGACATCGGGGACCAAAACCCCTCTCAAGGCAGCGGCAAAGCTATCCGCCTTCTCGCCCTTATCGCCCCGAACTTCCAGGACGCGCCCACCGGATTGCGTCTTACGAATCCTCAGCTTGTCTGGCTCTATGCCATGATCCGCCGGACAGACTTTCCCTATCACTTCTTTAAGTACCTTCGCGTACGTAAGGCCTTTCTCCAATGCCTCCTGCGGCAGAGACAGAGCAATTGCCGAAGATTTGGGCTCTTGCATTTTCTGCTTACGTTGCGTTTTGCGCTTCGACTTCTGAGCCTTCTTCTTCGCCTCAGCGGGCCTGGACTTCCGCTTGGCAACCAACGTAAACCCATCGTTAGCTGGTTCAGACGGAGTTGGAACCACCTCTTCTTGAGCGGGCGGAGCCACAGACTTCTGGGCTCGCCGCTTCTTCTTCTTTTTAGCTGCGGATGAAGCAGCAGGCCGCACAACAGGAGCTGCTGTGACTGGCGGCAGACGCGACTCCAGGAAAGCTGTAAGCTTCTGGAGAATCGACGCTTCCATTTCCTGTAGATCAGGAACTGCTGGAGCAGCGACCGGGGAGTTAAATGCTCTACCCGGTGACGGAACTGACGGCTCGACACACGGCGGAGGGACACAAAGTTCTTGCACAGCGGGAGGCATGGACCTCTCCCGCTGGTTCTGACGCTCAGCCTCCAACTCATCTCGTAGCGACCTCTCGCTGCGCAGCTGTTCCTTCAGCATGTCCACTTCGTCACTAAGCGTTGTCATTCGGACACTTAGCTCGGCCACCTTGGTCCGCAGGCGGTCATTGTCCTCCTGCAGTTGTTTGGACTCCACTGATGAAAAAGAGCGGTCGTAGATGTCGCCGACCGCTCCCCTAATCGAAGTGACGGCTTCTTTGAGGGCTTTGACATAAGTGCCCTTTAGATGTCCAGACTTCTTCGCCACATTTTCGACAACAGTCAAGTCGACTTCCACCCCCTTCACCAGTTCCGACACTGGGATTCGTTCGATCGGTCTCTCGACGTGGCCACGCTCGCTTCTCAGAGCACGCGCTGCGTTGGCCATCTCTAAAACCTCAGCCTCTTTCTGCGCAGCGAGACGAGCTTGCTCATCCGCCTTCGCTCTCTTCGCCGTCTGGAGAAATGAACGCGCCTTCCCTAGCCCCATACAGAGACCATGCGTAGGGGGCCTACCGCGCCCCTTCTTCACGGCATCCGCTGGACCTTTAGCCGAAACATCGGCTTCTACCTCTTCTTCGATATCTGAGTGGTCGTCACTGTCTACCTCAGACAAGATACCCTCGGAATCTCCCTCACTCAAATCGGAGATAGAGCGATTTGCCTCCCTCTCCAACGCCTCCAAAACCCGCATTTGGTCGCGGTAACGAATCACCACCTCGGCCCTCGACAACATCTGGCCCGGGATGCGACTCACCCCCTCACTCTCCGCGCCTGAAAGCGCACCCTCCTCCGCGTCTTGCGACGCCACACCTTCCGACGAAACGAATTTTTTAGTAATATCCATAAAAGTCCCACGAGTATGGGGGAAATAAAAAGTCCACCCGGGCAGTGCCCCCTGTACCCGGGTAAGCGTAGATTTATCGACCAGAGGGGCCGCTGGTCCCCTGGCCGAGTGACGCCCTCAAGACTGGTCACCCACCAGCCATTCATCCTCTCGCCGGGCGTAAAGCTTAGGATTAGGGATTTATTATTGAGGTTGTCTCCTCTCGGTCCGGCCGTTGAAGGCAAGACCCCTGGTCCCCAGAATGGGGGTAACAGTTTGCCCGACGGGTGGGGATGAAACCCAGCCCGCCGCGCGAGATCCTATCTCTCACCCCCTGGCAAAACAGAGAGGAGAGACAGGAAACCAGAGCCGGGAAGGCTCGCCACCCCGAAAAAGCCGCGAAACAGAACGCGGCTCCCCACCCCAGGGCCGCTTTCCAGCCGCGAAATGCGACCGGGGGTGCGCCCCACAAAACCCACCAGTTTTGGTCCGCGCCGGACTTACATTATTTAAAAGCCGGTACCACAGTGTGTGGCATGCCCCTATCCGCCACCCGGGGACGCGCCCGATGGGAGTCTGGCAACTCCACACGGGAACCTAACCTAACCTAACCTAACCTAACCTAACCTAACCTAACCTAACCTAACCTAACCTAACCTAACCTAACCTAACCTAACCTAACCTAACCTAACCTAACCTAACCTAACCTAACCTAACCTAACCTAACCTAACCTAACCTAACCTAACCTAACCTAACCTAACCTAACCTAACCTAACCTAACCTAACCTAACCTAACCTAACCTAACCTAACCTAACCTAACCTAACCTAACCTAACCTAACCTAACCTAACCTAACCTAACCTAACCTAACCTAACCTAACCTAACCTAACCTAACCTAACCTAACCTAACCTAACCTAACCTAACCTAACCTAACCTAACCTAACCTAACCTAACCTAACCTAACCTAACCTAACCTAACCTAACCTAACCTAACCTAACCTAACCTAACCTAACCTAACCTAACCTAACCTAACCTAACCTAACCTAACCTAACCTAACCTAACCTAACCTAACCTAACCTAACCTAACCTAACCTAACCTAACCTAACCTAACCTAACCTAACCTAACCTAACCTAACCTAACCTAACCTAACCTAACCTAACCTAACCTTTTTTTTTTTTTTTTTTTTTTTTTTTTTTTTTTTTTTAACCTTTGAAAAATGCCTTATGCATACCCAGAGGCCACGGGGAGGCTCACTGGGTTATGTCGGACTCGCACCGACTAAAAAACAAAGGAACACCTACTCGCGCGGTCGGACAGAGCGGACAAGGGACCACCTTTCGGATTACACACATGTCCGCCCTCCGCGCAGCCCGCCGTGAGGCAGGCTCACTCGCAACGGAGGGACCTGGGTTAAGGGCCACTCCCCGTCCCGGAGCCGTACAAGGCGGGCGAAAACTTCCCCGTTATTCGCCCGCAGCTCCCAGCCACCACACCTCGTGAGAGGGCGGCGGCCACCTCGCGCCGCGCCCACTGAGCCCTACACCTCGGGCCAGCTGCGGCAGGGGCCGCTGCGGCATCACTAAAAGCGACGCCGCTGCGGACTTGGCGTCATTTTTTATAGAGGTTGACTTCCTCTTTCCGCCGTCCGGCCCTCCCGGCCACGGCGTCCCCGTGCCATTATTTTAGAGAGGTTGGCTTCCTCTTTCCGCGCTCAGGGCGGGGTCACACCCCGAGGCGTCCACGCGCCGCGCCCACTGGGCCCCACCCTAGGGGCACACAGCTGCGGCAGGGGCATTTTTTATCGAGGTTTGCCTCCTCGCACGCCCACCGCCATGAAGGCGGCTGCGTCCTCTCGCCGCGCCCACCGAACCTCTCCGCGAGGCCGGCTGCGGCAGGGGCCGCTGCAGCGCCGAACAAGCGACGCCGCTGCGGGCTTTTTCGCAGATTTATTATTGAGGTTCGCGTTCCTCTCGGCCCAGCCGCTAAGGCAAGACCCCTGGCCCCAACCCTGGGGGTAACAGGCTGCCCGAGGGGGGACCTTAGCCAATCGGCGAGGCCCACCCGGCGATCACAAAACTGCAACCGCCGGACCCACCGCGCGACCCCATCCCACCCGACTGTGAGCACAGAGGGGCGAGACGGAACCTCCCGGGAGATCTCCTCCCCGAGAGCCGCGAGACCGAGTCGCGACTCCCTCCACACGGCCGCTTTCCGGCTGCGCCGAGGCGCAGCTAGGGGTGCGCCCAGAACCCGCCAGTTTTGGTCCACGCCAGCCGAAGCCGGGACCACCCACGCCGGAGTGGCTTCCCCTATCCGCCACCCGGGGACGCGCCTGATGGGAGTCTGGCAACTCCACACGGGAACCTAACCTAACCTTTTTTTTTTTTTTTTTTTTTAACCTTTGAAAAATGCCTTATGCATACCCAGAGGCCACGGGGAGGCTCACTGGGTTATGTCGGACTCGCACCGACTAAAAAACAAAGGAACACCTACTCGCGCGGTCGGACAGAGCGGACAAGGGACCACCTTTCGGATTACACACATGTCCGCCCTCCGCGCAGCCCGCCGTGAGGCAGGCTCACTCGCAACGGAGGGACCTGTGTTAAGGGCCACTCCCCGTCCCGGAGCCGTACAAGGCGGGCGAAAACTTCCCCGTTATTCGCCCGCAGCTCCCAGCCACCACACCTCGTGAGAGGGCGGCGGCCACCTCGCGCCGCGCCCACTGAGCCCTACACCTCGGGCCAGCTGCGGCAGGGGCCGCTGCGGCATCACTAAAAGCGACGCCGCTGCGGACTTGGCGTCATTTTTTATAGAGGTTGACTTCCTCTTACCGCCGTCCGGCCCTCCCGGCCACGGCGTCCCCGTGCCATTATTTTAGAGAGGTTGGCTTCCTCTTTCCGCGCTCAGGGCGGGGTCACACCCCGAGGCGTCCACGCGCCGCGCCCACTGGGCCCCACCCTAGGGGCACACAGCTGCGGCAGGGGCATTTTTTATAGAGGTTTGCATCCTCTCACGCCCACCGCCATGAAGGCGGCTGCGTCCTCTCGCCGCGCCCACCGAACCTCTCCGCGAGGCCGGCTGCGGCAGGGGCCGCTGCAGCGCCGAACAAGCGACGCCGCTGCGGGCTTTTTCGCAGATTTATTATTGAGGTTCGCGTTCCTCTCGGCCCAGCCGCTAAGGCAAGACCCCTGGCCCCAACCCTGGGGGTAACAGGCTGCCCGAAGGGGGACCGTAGCCAATCGGCAAGGCCCACCCGGCGATCACAAAACTGCAACCGCCGGACCCACCGCGCGACCCCATCCCACCCGACTGTTAGAACAGAGGGGCGAGACGGAACCTCCCGGGAGATCTCCTCCCCGAGAGTCGCGAGACCGAGTCGCGACTCCCTCCACACGGCCGCTTTCCGGCTGCGCCGAGACGCAGCCAGGGGTGCGCCCAGAACCCGCCAGTTTTGGTCCACGCCAGCCGAAGCCGGGACCACCCACGCCGGAGTGGCTTCCCCTATCCGCCACCCGGGGACGCGCCTGATGGGAGTCTGGCAACTCCACACGGGAACCTAACCTAACCTAACCTAACCTAACCTAACCTAACCTAACCTAACCTAACCTAACCTAACCTAACCTAACCTTTTTTTTTTTTTTTTTTTTTTTTTTTTTATACTCCCCAAAAATGCATTTACGCATACCCCTCCGCTCGGGGGAGCGAAGGGGTTATGTGGGACTCGCCGCCCCCCACCATGACCACCGATGGGGCGGAATACCCACTAAAAAGGGAGTCTTTTCCCGCACTCAGCACCCGACACGGCGAGGTCGCTCTCGCATTTCACCGCCATGCCGGGTATCGCTATTGCCCGGCGGGAAGCCAGGCACCTGCGCCTCAGGAGAACTTCCTCCAGTGATGCCGTGCAATGCAGGGAAGGCCCCCCGACCTATCCCCGCGGCACCACGAAAACCTCCGCACATGAGCGTCGGGACGAACGAACAAGGCCTCTCCTCATCCGTTCGGCCCGAGGCCCATGGCGTCTACTGGTGACGACCTCTGTCCCCAGTAGCCCCGCAAGGAGGGGGATTACAAGACATCCCCCCCATTACATGGTCAGAACCACGCCCGCTACCCTCACAAGCGGCACAGCGGGGCGAAACCCGACAGGCCGACGACTTATGACCCGCAGCGCCGCACCTGAAGCACAGGCCGCTGCGGTCCACCTCCGAGGGGCACATCCGTCTGATGTGCCCGAGCCCCATGCACCTAAAACAGCGCAGGGGGCGCACCTCCGGAGCCACGACCCTCGCCATGCTCCATCCCACCGAAAAACGTCCAGCCCCGATAAGCGACTTCGCCACCGGAGCCGGACACCTCACCACAACATTTATGCCCCTAAAGCCAGGGCGAAACTCCCCGACTCTTAGAGACCCCTCCGGACAACCCCCTTTTCGGGCCAACTCCTCCACCAACTCCTGGGAGGAGACAGAATCGTCTAGCCCGACAACCCGCACCGAACTTTCCCTCCCGAGCCTATCTACATTGGCCACCTCGCCTATTGCCGCCTTCAGGACTTCCTGAAGGACGTCCGCCCTCTTTTCGCCGTCCGGGCCAGGCAGCTCAAGGATTCGGGCCCCGCTGGCCGCCCTCCTGAGCGAAACCCGCCCGACACTGGCCCCTCTTTCCTCCACAGCTCGTCGCGCCCTCATGACAACTCCCTCATACGTATGGCCGGCCTCTGCCGCGTCCGTCCGCAGCGAGAAAATCACTGCGGCCGTCCGCGGGAGGACCGGCGACTCCCTCACACAACCTTTCCCCTCAGAAAAACCGGCGGGCAGCGACTTTGGCCCTCTGCCTCCGTCTTTGTCCGCCGGAGAACTCTTTCGAGTCGGGACTGCCCCAGAAGAGGCTTTAACCACGCTGGCGACAGTCCTTGGCACCTCCTTGACACTCCCAACACAAGCTTTACCCTCTAGAGAACCGGCGGGCAGCGACTTTGGCCCTCTGCCTCCGTCTTTGTCCGCCGAAGAACCCCTCAGAACCGGGGTCGACCCATTAGAGGCATTTGCCGCCCCCGAATCAGCCCCTGACACCTCCCCGACACAATCAACTCCCTCAATAGAACCGGCAGGCGGCGACTTTGGCCCTCTGCCTCTGTCTTTGCCCGCCGGGGAAACCCTACGCTCCGCCCCCGCCTCCGCGGGAGCCCCACCGGCAAGAGAAGGCGAACTTTCGCTCTCTTCCCCACTTGAGTCCCCATCCAACCGTTGCTGAATTATTATCAGGGACACCTCCAGATCTTTAATCCTCCGCCTCATCATTTCACTATGGAACTGACTGGCCCTCATTTCCTCCCTCAACTTCGCATTCTCGGATTTGAGAACCCCCACAGTCTCCCAGAAGGCGAGCTTGAAGTCACCCACCGACTGTTGCCCCTCACAGACATCCTCCAGAACCCTATACCCCTCTTTGACCCTATTAGAATCCTCACAAATATCCGCCGGAGCCCCGGCAGACTTTTTCTTTTTCCCTCCCATCTTAAAACCCTCCAAACACCCTTAAATGGGCCGAAAACCCGCCTAATTTGAGGTTAGGAACACCCTCCGAACGAAGGAGGACCCCACGCAGCCACCCCAGGTAACCCCAGAGCAGCCACACAAAAATCCCCCAACAAACACAAACCCCACTAAGTTTTTCGGCCTTTCAACGGATTTTAAAAATCCCGAAAAGCCAAAGAAAATCCCGCAAAACAAAGCCAAATCGTATGGTAAATACCTCAAAATCCAGTATACTGCCAAAGTCGTCAAGTCACACCAGAATCCCTCCGAAAAAACACAGCCAAGTCGTTATTGGTAAAAATTTCGCCCGTCGAAATTTTTACCTCGACGATCGGATTGTTGTTAAGTTTTCAATGGGAAACCATAAATTTCCGAAAATTGAATTTTCGAAAAAGTATAGCTCCGATCAAATCCAACTTAGCACCAATCGAAAGCCCTCACAAAACACTATTAAACCTCCAAAAATCACAAAGAACCCTCACTACTAACACCTCACGAAACACCTCAACCTAACCTCCAACCTAACCTAACCTAACCTAACCTAACCTAACCTAACCTAACCTAACCTAACCTAACCTAACCTAACCTAACCTAACCTAACCTAACCTAACCTAACCTAACCTAACCTAACCTAACCTAACCTAACCTAACCTAACCTAACCTAACCTAACCTAACCTAACCTAACCTAACCTAACCTAACCTAACCTAACCTAACCTAACCTAACCTAACCTAACCTAACCTAACCTAACCTAACCTAACCTAACCTAACCTAACCTAACCTAACCTAACCTAACCTAACCTAACCTAACCTAACCTAACCTAACCTAACCTAACCTAACCTAACCTAACCTAACCTAACCTAACCTAACCTAACCTAACCTAACCTAACCTAACCTAACCTAACCTAACCTAACCTAACCTAACCTAACCTAACCTAACCTAACCTAACCTAACCTAACCTAACCTAACCTAACCTAACCTAACCTAACCTAACCTAACCTAACCTAACCTAACCTAACCTAACCTAACCTAACCTAACCTAACCTAACCTAACCTAACCTAACCTAACCTAACCTAACCTAACCTAACCTAACCTAACCTAACCTAACCTAACCTAACCTAACCTAACCTAACCTAACCTAACCTAACCTAACCTAACCTAACCTAACCTAACCTAACCTAACCTAACCTAACCTAACCTAACCTAACCTAACCTAACCTAACCTAACCTAACCTAACCTAACCTAACCTAACCTAACCTAACCTAACCTAACCTAACCTAACCTAACCTAACCTAACCTAACCTAACCTAACCTAACCTAACCTAACCTAACCTAACCTAACCTAACCTAACCTAACCTAACCTAACCTAACCTAACCTAACCTAACCTAACCTAACCTAACCTAACCTAACCTAACCTAACCTAACCTAACCTAACCTAACCTAACCTAACCTAACCTAACCCAGTCGCACTTGCCGCGTGCCCGCAAGCGTCACGATTTTGAGTCGCTCCGCAGTTAAAAAATCGCGAAGGTGGGATTTTTTACCCAAAGTTACCCGAGTTGCATATCAAAAGACGTGTTTCAACGAGTGCAAGTGATCAGTGAAAACCGGGTGAAAATCGGTTGGGAAGTGAAAGAGTTATAGGCGAAAAACCGCCGGAAACGCCCATTTTTGCACGCATTTGGGCTTTGGGGGCGTGCGCCGCGCGATTTGTCGCGACGACCCCCACTTTTTCGACTGCGGCGAGGAAGGTATCCACCGGGACCACATTTTGGCTGAGTCTCAGATTTTTCCTGAGAAAGCTCGCTGAACTGTGGCCAAAAAAACAAGTCCCGCGTGGTTCCTGTTTTTGTTCCCTCGGGACCTGGACCGGATCCACCCTTGTCACCAGCAGCGGGACGACGAGACAAGACGCTGGACACCTCGTTCTTCAAAATCGGTGCAGTGTTAGTGAAACTAGGAGACTGTAAGTGTTTTAACAGAATTCTTATAAATTACATCCCTTATAATTCGCTAATTAAAGCGACAACCCCCATTTATTATTATTTTATAAAATCAATTTGTTTGACCGCTACAGGGAGGAAGTGTTTTTAGATTTTTAAGACTGGTAGTTTTTAAGTAATTGCTATTATAAGAGTGAAAAAACTCCCACCCAAAGCTCCCACCTTGATTATTCCCTGTTGTTTTGGGGTTGTAACAACAGGATTTTTTATTGGAACAGAGGGGTTATCGGTAATCACAAAGACACCAGCATTTTGGCTGTGCGATTTTTAGTTATTAAGTAATTAATTCCCAAAGTTGGGCTAACGAGCGTAGACGGAAGATCATTCCCGATATTCCCGGTTTACGGGGAAACTACGCATCCTAGCCCAATTTTGGCCGAAATTTGGGTATCCCGGCCTAGAGGCAACAGCTCAGAGTAACTGTCTGGTGACCTTGACGCCCCCCATCGATCCCACCCACCCCCGACCCCCCGCCGTTGAGTCAAAATTTCCGTTTCACGCCCCCGACCCATCTTTAAATAGCCGTATCTCGGAAACGGTGCGTCGGAGGCGAAAACGGAGACGGGTATTGTGCCCTTCTTCGAAGGGCGCAACCTTGATCCCTGGCTCCGGTTACCCTAAAAACCCACCCCTTTTTCCTGCGCGCCCTTCCCGACGAAATTTTTTAACCCCATTTTGAAAGTGGCTATATCTCCCCCGCTATTCACCGTAGGAATACGGGGTTAACTTTAAAGCCATTTTTTAGGCACTCCGCGATAGTTTCAAAAATAAAATTTTCAAAAAGTCAAAAGACTAAAAAGTCAATTTCAGAATCGGATTACGAAAACGTCGTTTTTGAATAAAACCTTCCACCGTTGGTATCTCCGAAACGGGGCGTCGGAGACGTTTTTTGGGCCCATTTTTGTTACCTACGGTAACAAGGGTTGCTATAGAAATTTCAATAAGTAACACCCACCACATTCACACACCCCCTACACCCTTCCCCTCCTCCCCCCTACCTGCGGGATACCTGGACTTCGATATCTCAGCGGCTATTCACCGTAGAGACTCCCGGTTTTTTGCGTTGTACTTGTCTCAGTGTACTCTACATTGTGACATACCTGGAGTAGCTCTAGGTAGAGACGAAAAAATTTTTTCAAAATTTTTTTTTTCTAATTGAAAATTAAAAATTTTCAGACTGAATCTGTTACTAGAAGTGCTTCACACCCTAGTACAGTGAACCCCATCGACCTACCTAGAATACTTTTTCAGAATTAATTAAATTTAAGTTTTTCATACAAGAATTAATTCATTAAAAAATTGAACTCTTAGGTTAGAAGCCGCTGAGACTGACATCTGGGGCTATATACACCCCAGATATATACTTAGGACTAAGGCTGTACTACCTGTTATTGACTATTGGGGCATTTTACACCCTATTTTAAATCTTACCTTATTTTATTACTATTATTAACTTTATCTCATTTTATCTTATTACAATAATTGATCAATGTTTTAAACAATATTTTAAACAAATCTATATAATTGTACCTTTTACATAAAATTTTAATTGTTAAAGACCATTGGGGTTCTTTACACCCCCTAGTTTATAAGCACTTAGACTGTGATACCCTAAAATTAGTTAATTCTAAAGGGAATTTAATCGTAAAATTAAGTTGACATCTACAGACCATAGGGGCCTTTACACCCCTATTAAAATAAATAATATTTTGATAGTTATTTTATCAATTGACTAAAATAGAACACCCAGGAGACCCCTGGAGGTACGTCCAAATATTGAGAATTTTCATCTGAAAATTGGACACCCTTCTCAGGGGATCCTGAGTATTCCCCCATTTTAAATTTTACACCGTTAATTTTATTCTATCTTTTTCTCTACATTGTAATTTTGGTAACCTATATTATTTAATTTATTGGAGGGAAAAAAAAAAAAAAAAAAAAAAAAAAAAAAAAAAAAAAAAAAAAAAAAAAAAAAAAAAAAAACGGTTAGGTCAGGGTTAGTGGTGGTTAAAAAGAGCTCCCAACCTTATACAGGGAAGAAAAGAACGACCTCCCTGAAACCACCAAAGAGGGAAAAGAACTGAAGTAATTATACCTATTTCTTAATTAATAATATATTGTAGACATATAATCATTGTAATCAAAAATACAAACAAATCACCCAATCTTTTGAATTAAGTACTTACATCAATACATATATACATATATATTTAAATACTTCATAATAAATCAACAATAACACATTAAAACTTGACTAATAGGCCGGTTTGGACAAAACGTTCTTTTAATATTACTGTTGGATATTTCAACCGGTCCTTCAGAGTTGTATAAATCAATCTTTTAAATATATAATTTTCTTCTTTGGTTTTTCTCTTCTTTTAATTAATAGTATATTGTATTAATTTAAGTTATACTATCAATCCTTTAAAATTATTAAATAATATCAAATTATAGATAATACTTGTAATCAAAGATATATATATATACAACACTATATACAAGATTTTAAATACTTAATAATAAATCAACAATTGTACATAAAAATTTAACTTCAATTAGTTAATCCAGTTAGGTTGAAATGATGGAAAGGACTCCTGAAAAAGAAAAAAGGAAAGGAATTGGAAGGGAATTAAACGCCAGAATGGACCAAGTGACAAAAGAACACGATCGGAAAAGCCGCCCTGTAGTCCCTAACGTTGAAGCCACGCGGAGTTCTCCAAACAGGCCAAATAAAGAACTACTCAAACCGGCTAAGACACTCCTGGAGGAAGCTGAAGCGTTAAGAGACAAGGCAAACAGCAGCCTGGGGAAATCTGGCAACATGAAAACCAGCATAAAAGGAACAGTAACAGCCAGTTTGGACGGAATGCTCGCTATAGTAAAGAAACTCTCTGCATCCGGGGGGGGGAAAAGTATGGTGACCACGGTTGAGGACGGGGGGGCGAAAGGCTGCTCACCGAGCAACAGCGAAATGCTGAAGGAGGTGAGAGATTTGAGGGGCGTAGTGGAGGGCCTCGTGGTAGGAAAGAGGGAATGGATGGAAGAGGTAAGGGGAATGATGGAGAGGAATGTTAGGGAAAGAATGGAAGAGATGCAAGGGTCAGTGGAAGGTCTGGTTGCGAAGGGGATGAGAGAGATAAAAGATATGATTGGGGGGAAGGAGGTTGGAGAGGAGGGAAAGATGAGTGGAAATATGGAGGAAGAGATTGTAAAAGGATTAGGAGAGATAAAAGTGGCTATTGAGAGAGATGTTGTGGGAGAGGTGAGAGAGATGAAGGGGTCAGTGGCCGAGGGAATTGCGGAAATAAAAGGCTGTATGAGAAATGAGAGAGGGACTGAACACCAAGAGAAAGCTAAAAGGACAAATCAAGGACTAGAGTGCACATACGCAGGTGCAATGGGAAAGGACATGGAGGGACGAAATGGATCGGGACGTACGGAAGGAATAAGGAACAAAGGAACAGCTGACCGCCTGACGACAAAAAGTGTCATGCAGTCAATAGTGATAAGCTCTGAAAATGATGCCCTTAGTAGTGAAGAGGTAATGAAAAGGACAAGAGCAGTACTCAACCCAATTGAAAGCGAACTAAGGGTGGACGCGGCAAGGAAGGCAGGTGGTCAAAGGGTTGTGCTGAGTTTTGAAAATGAAAAGGACAGGGAAAGGGCGCAAAAAATGATAGAGGAATCTGATGTAGAGTTGAAGAGCGAACTGAAAAAGAACAAGGATCCCCTAGTCATCTTGAAAGACGTTATTAAGATGCACACAGATGAGGAAGTGGTAAGGGCTTTGCTGTCACAAAATAAGCACCTCATGGAGGATATGGAAGGTGGGGATAAAAGAGCTGTTGTGAAGTACCGACGGAATGCGAGGAACCTGCTGGAACAACACGTGGTCCTGCAGGTCTCCCCAAAACTCTACCAGAGACTTAAGAATAGGGGTATAGTGCATATTGATATGCAGAGAATTCGGGTTGAAGATCAGTCTCCGGTTGTCCAATGCTCACGTTGCCTGTCATATGGACATGGTAGGGCCCAGTGCAACAGCGAGATAGTGTGCTGTCACTGTGGCGAAAACCATATGAAAATAAACTGTCAAAAGTGGAAACAAGGAACGAAACCCAGCTGCAACAACTGTAGAAGAGGGGGCCATGATGACAGTCATAACGCATTGGACAAAAATTGTAGAACGTGGAAAAAATGGGACGCCTTGGCGAGAACCAGCGTGGCATATTGCTAAGGGCCTGAATGGGGATATAGGATACACAGGGGAAACGGAAAAAGCGGTAAAGATAGTACAGGTGAATTTGCAAAGGAATAGAAGGGCAATGACGGAATTACTAATGGAAGGAAGAGTAAGGAACCTGCAGATCTCGCTAGTCCAGGAACCATATATTGGGGCAGAGGGTAGGGTGGCACAGAAGAGCGACTACAGAGTAATACAAAAAGCCGCGAAAGAAGGTGATAAGCCAATAAAAGCTGCGATCTTAGTGATGGATGACAAAATTGATATTTTGGAACATCCATCACTAACGACCGAAAATATTGCAGTAGGTACACTGAAAACGGATGCGTGGGAAGTCACTTTTGTGTCACTCTATTTCGAGGATAGCTTACCGATAGAGCCGTACCTGGATGAGATACGGAAAGTAAGGCAAGAGTTAAACAACAGGAAAATGATAATGGGGGGGGATGTAAATGCGTGGAATGTGTGGTGGGGAAGTAGGAAGAATAACAAGAGAGGTGAAATGATGATGGGAATGATAGAGGAACTGGGAATGCATCTGATGAATGAAGGGACGAAGCCTACTTTCTTTACCGTAAGGAATGGGAAGGAATGTACAAGCTCGGTGGACATAACAACCTGCAGCCAGGAACTCATACCGAAGATCTCGAATTGGAGGGTGGACGACGGACTTACATGTTCGGACCACAACGCGATAATTTTCAACATCACTTTGGCTAAACCTAAAAATACACTTACTAACTTAAGTACCACAAGAAAATTTAATTGTAAAAAAGCAGATTGGGATAAATTTAGAGAAACATTTAGGAAGCAATTAGAACTAAAAAACGTTAATATTGAAACGATAGCAAAAATAAATAATAAAAATGAGCTGGAAGACATTGCTGATGCTTACATGTTATGTTTGCAAACAGCATGTGAGACAGCAATACCTAAAGTAGGGAAAAAAAAGAAAAAAGACTTACCGTGGTGGACCGACGAATTGAAAAAGTTAAAAAAAGAAGTCGTCACCAAGAAGAGAAGGGTTTCCTGTGCTGCTGCGCGTAGAAGGCCTCACGTGGTGGAAGAGTATCTGCAAGCAAAAGAACACTATGAGAGGGAAGTTGAGAAAGCACAATTGGAGAGTTGGAAGGGATTTTGTTCTAGACAAGATAGGGAAAGCCTGTGGGATGGGATATATAGGGTATTGAGGAGAACCGCTACGAGGACGGAAGACAAGCCATTGGAATGCGAAGGAAGGCACCTAGATATGAAGGAATCGGTGCAGCTGCTAGCTGAGGTATTCTTTCCGCACGACACCGAGGAAGGAGAGGAGGAGTACCACAGGGAAATAAGGAGGGTAGTAGAGGACAAGGAAGTTCGAGCAGGAACTAGGGACCCCCCCTTCACAATAGCAGAGCTTCTCCGGTCGGCCGAAAGTTTTAACCCTAAGAAAGCCCCGGGATGCGACGGAGTTACAGCGGACATATGCCAGCGCGCCATAAAAATAGATCCCCACATCTTCCTAGGAATCACCAACAAATGTCTAGAGAGCTCATGCTTCCCGAAACCCTGGAAAAAAGCAACCGTAGTGGTGCTTAAAAAACCGGGGAAAAAGGATTATACACAAGCCAAATCTTATAGACCAATAGGGCTACTCTCGGTGATGGGAAAAATCCTAGAGAAGATGATGGTGAAAAGGGTAAGATGGCACACGATGAGAAGCGCAAATCCCAGGCAATACGGCTTTGTTCCGCAAAGGAGCACGGAAGACGCCCTGTATGATCTCATGCAAAACATCCGTGAAAACTTAAAACAAAAAAAAATAGTTCTCTTAGTTTCACTAGACATACAGGGTGCCTTCGACAGTGCTTGGTGGCCGGCGGTGAGGCACCAACTGGTCCGTAGGGAGTGTCCAGAAAATATAAGAGACCTGATAGGGGACTACTTGAGTGAAAGGACTGTGGAAGTGAGGTATGGAAGGGAGAAATGTGAGAGAGATTCAAACAAGGGATGTATACAAGGATCTATTGCGGGACCCACTTTCTGGAACCTGCTTCTGGACCCCCTCTTAGACGAGATGGACCGGTTGGGAGTCTCATCGCAGGCGTTTGCGGACGACGTGGTTCTGACATTCTCCGGGCACAAAGGGAAGGACATAGAGACAATTGCAAACGAAGCACTCGGCCGCGTGCACGACTGGGGCGTCAAAAACAAACTTAAGTTTGCACCTCAAAAGACCCAGGCCATGGTGATTACAAAAAAACTGAAATTTGACGAACCAGTGGTGCGCATGGCCGGTGTGGATATTAGTAACGTAGAGGAAATAAAGATATTAGGATTAACAATAGATAAAAAGCTTAACTTTAGAACGCATATAAAAAACATAACACATAAAGCAGTAGGAATTAGCAAACAGCTCACAAAAGCTGCTAAATTGGAATGGGGTTTGAGCCCGGAGATTGTTAGAACCATGTATGTGGCGGTGGTAGAGCCCATAATCCTGTACGCGGCAAGCGTATGGGCGGGAGCAGCGAAAAGGAAGGAAGTGCAGAGGAGGTTGGGAACTGTTCAGAGAGTCTTTGCTCAGCGAATCTCAAGAGCGTACCGGACGGTCTCTCTGAACAGCTCCATGATCTTGGCGAGGACGTTGCCCCTGGATCTAAGGATAAGGGAAGTGGCCAGCCTATACGAATTTAAGAGGGGGAAGCCGGCGGATGAGTGGGGGGGAACTACCGAAAAAAGGATATGCTACATGCGGGCCCCGCACCCGTGCAGGGAGCCGAACATCGAGTTTAGCTGCCTGGATGGGGGCGGGACCGGCATGGAGCAGTTAAAGGAAAAATCGGATATACTAATATTTACAGATGGGAGTAAGATGAACGAGGGAGTTGGAGCTGCATTTACAGTGCAAAGGGATGGGAAGGAGGTGAGAACCCGGAGAATGAAGTTGAACAAGGCATGCACAGTATACCAGGCCGAGCTGTACGCCATTCTAAAAGCTCTGGAGGTGGTGAGGGATAGGATGCAAAGCGGAACGGTTGCAATCCTGAGCGACTCGCGGTCGGCGCTAGAAACGATAACAAAATCGGACACGTTCCATCCCCTGGCATTTGAAATAAGAGGCATTATGGCACAGTTGGAAGACCTGGGTAAGATGCCAAACCTATACTGGGTGAAGGCACACGTAGGCATAGCAGGAAACGAGAGAGCTGACGAATTGGCGAAATCGGCAGCAAGTAACACAAAGGTGAAAGCGGAATATGACGAAATCCCAATTTGTTGGCTCAAACGGCAGCTAAGGCAGAGGAGTGCCAGGGAATGGAACGAGAGATACGTTGGGGGTACGACCGCGAGTGTAACAAAGATGTTTTTGCCGGATGTAGACACAGCATACAGGACGCTAAAACACCTTGAACTCAACCACCTCAGAACTCAGGGCATGACGGGACATGGGGCTTTCTCTGCGTACTTATATAAGTTTAAGTGCAAGGAAAGCCCCCTGTGCATATGCGATGACGCGGAGGAGACAGTGCAGCACCTAGTCCTCGAATGCCCAGCGTACAGCAAACAAAGGCTGGAACTGGAGCATGCCTGTGATACAAAACTGGAAGTAGGAACAATAGTAGAACTGATGAGAGTGGAGAAACATAGGAAAGAGTTAATGAAATATGTGGAAGGAATAGTTAGACAAGGAATAAAGAGAAATAGTACAAAATGAAAATAATTCACTGGATATACAAGGACTCCTGCCGCCATGCAGGAGGAAAACTGGAATATAATCAAAAAAAAAAAAAAAAAAAACCTAACCTAACCTAACCTAACCTAACCTAACCTAACCTAACCTAACCTAACCTAACCTAACCTAACCTAACCTAACCTAACCTAACCTAACCTAACCTAACCTAACCTAACCTAACCTAACCTAACCTAACCTAACCTAACCTAACCTAACCTAACCTAACCTAACCTAACCTAACCTAACCTAACCTTTTTTTTTTTTTTTTTTTTTTTTTTTAGGTCCCAAAAAATGCCTTTACGCATTCCCCGCCACACGGGGAGTGACGGGGATATGTGGGACTCGCCGCCCCCACCAACCAACCAGTTGGGCGGAATACCCACTAAAAAAGGACCGTAACGCCATCTCGCGCGCTAAAGAAAGAGGGGGAAGCGGGAATTCCTGACGGATGCTCCGCGTCCCCCACGCGCGGCCCGTGCTACTCGGGCGTACTCGACGGGAGAGCCAAGACCCTCCCCCATCGCGAGAGCTGAGCTGAAAAGGCGGATGAGGACGTCCCCGCGTCACTCACCCGCGGCTCTCGGCCGGCTATGAAGATGAAGATGCCGGTGGCGATTCTTCCGGCTGGCCCTCGACTTGGGTGCCGGGGCTGGAGGCGGCAGCTGCACTTGCAGCGACTCGACGCACTTGCGTCTGTGCCAACCTCTTGGACGACCTCGAGGGGGCTGGTTTGCACCCCTTGCTTCCCAGCGCATGACTCGCTGGCTTCCCCGCGGCAGAACAAAGAGGGCAGTGCGGGCTATTTCCGCACGCCGCCGCTTTATGCCCGGCCTGCCCGCAGCGGTAACAGAGACCGCTGCGGTCCACCTCCGACTTACAGTTGATCTGTACATGGCCGGGCTCGAAGCACCTAAAACACTTCGGCTTCCTCGCCTCTAGCAGCGTTACACGCGCCGCGCTCCATCCTAAGCAGAGCCGCTTCTCGGCAACCAGCTTCTTCGCCGCGGCAATCGGGCAGCGCACCCAAACAGCGCCCGAACCAGAGCGCCCGCGGCGGATCTCTCCAACCCTAATACTCCCTTCAGGGCATTCCCCCTTCAGGGCTATTGCGGCGGTAACCTGCGCCCCATCTATGGAGTCATCGAGTCCAGTGAGACGCAGTTCAGCGGTCTTGATGGGCCTCGAAACACCGACCTCGGAAGCAAAAATACTCCGCAGTTCATTCGCCAGGCGATCAGCCTTCACGGCATTGTCTGAGCCGGACACCTCCAAAATACGCGCACCGGACTGTGCCTTGCGTATGCGTAACTCCCCTTGACCAATTCCTATCTCGTCAACGGAGATGTTCCTCACCGCCTTCTGAAGGAGCCCCACATAAGTGAGGCCCCGGTCCTGAGATTCTTGCGACACCGACAAAATAACAGCCGCAGACTTTGGCTCGCGCATCTTGCGTGGTCTTCGCTTCCTTTTTTCCCTGGCCTGCTTCTTTGCGGCAGGCTTCGACTTCTTCTTTCCCCCTTCAGGGTTCCTACCTCCCCCTGCTGCCTCCGCATAAGTGGTGCGCTCGGCTGTTGTGGGCGTCACCTCTGCCGCAGTGGATGGAGCCGCCAACCGCCTGGGTTTCTTTCCCTTTCCCTTAGGCGCCTTTGAAGACGCATTACCTTTCGGAACCTCCTCGACAATCGGCGCCTGTGCTGAAAGCGGGCGCGGTGCCACGGCAGGACGAAGACGCTCGTCCAATAATGCGCTAACTTGGCGCATTATTGAAGAGATCAAATCCTCCTGCGGGCTGCCGCGCGGCGACGGAGAAATTGGTATGTCGGCCACCACGCCAAGGCCCGGTGAACGGGGACTCGGCGGCGCCATTTCTTCGAGGGCGGGAGGCCTGGACCTCTCCCGCTGTATTACTTCCATGTCCGTACGTAACTGCGACATCTCAGCACGCAAATCTGCTATCATCTCTCGCAGGCGATCATTCTCTTCCTGCAGCCTTTTAGAGTCCGGGGATGAGAAGGAGAGGTCGTAAAAGTCCCCCATCGCATCTTTAATGGACTTCGCCGCTTCGTTGAGCGCTTTTACGTAAGTGCCCTTGAGGTTACCAGATTTTTTGGCCACCTTCTCCACCACTTCAACGTCCAATGTCACCCTCTTAAGAAGTTCGGAGGGCGACGTGGGTTGGGCTAGTGTAGGCACATAGCCTCGCTCAGATCTGAGGGCACGTGCTTCCCTAGCCAACTCTGCCATCTTCTCTTCTTCCTCTTTCTCAAGAGCCTCCTTTTCATTGGCTTTCTCTCTCCTAGCAGCCTGAAGCTCGGACCGAGCTTTGCCGAGGCCCATAGTAAGCCCATGAGTGGGCGGCCTGCCGCGACCTCTCCTTGCAGTGTCCGCTGTTTCCTGCGCCGAGGGTAAAACCACATCCTCGTCAACCTCTGAAGCCGATTCATCGTCACTGTCCAGACCCATGTCGCTATCTGACAGACTCATGTCGGCCGCTTCCTTCTCTAGCGCATTCAGTACGCGCATTTGTTCTTCGTACCGAATCACTACTTCGGCCCTGGTCAAAACTTGACCCAACTCTACACCAGCAACACCCGAAGGTGCATCCGACTCCGCGTCACCAGACGCCACAACATCTTTAAAAGAAACGATTTTATTTGATTTATCCATGCGAATCCCACGAGTATGGGGGAAGTAAAAAGTCCACCCGGGCAGTGCCCCCTGTACCCGGGTAAGCGTGAATTTATCGACCAGAGGGGCCGCTGATCCCCTGGCCGAGTGACGCCCTAAAGACTGGTCACCCACCAGCCATTCATCCTCTCGCCGGGCGTAAGCTTAGGATTAGGGATTTATTATTGAGGTTGTCTCCTCTCGGTCCGGCCGGTGAAGGCAAGACCCCTGGTCCCCAGAATGGGGGTAACAGTTTGCCCGACGGGTGGGGATGAAACCCAGCCCGCCGCGCGAGATCCCATCTCTAAGCCCCCTGACAGAACAGAGGGGAGAGACAGGAGAACCAGAGCCGGGAAGGCTCGCCACCCCGTAAAAGCCACGACACAGAACGCGGCTCCCCACCCCTGTGCCACAACGGCACAACTGGGCCGCTTTCCAGCCGCGAAATGCGACCGGGGGTGCGCCCCACAAGACCCACCAGTTTTGGTCCGCGCCGGGCTTACATTACTTAAAAGCCGGTACCACAATGTGTGGCATGCCCCTATCCGCCACCTGGGGACGCGCCCGATGGGAGTCTGGCAACTCCACACGGGAACCTAACCTAACCTAACCTAACCTAACCTAACCTAACCTAACCTAACCTAACCTTTTTTTTTTTTTTTTTTTTTTTTTTTTTTTTTTTTTTTTTTTTTTTTTTAAGGTCCCAAAAAATGCATTTACGCATTCCCCGCCACAATGGGGTCGTGACGGGGATATGTGGGACTCGCCGCCCCCCACCAACCAACCAACGGGGCGAAATACCCACTAAAAAACAGACCATTTGCCTCACGCGCATTTCGAGGGGGACACGGGAATAGCTGTGGCATGACGCCGCGACCCCTCTGGCGCGCCCCGCATAACGCGGGAAACCCGGCAGGAAGGCCCTGAAAAGGTAGGGCTCTCCCCTTCTCGAGAGCTTTGAAGAACTGGTGAGGACAGACCCCGTGTCTCACCCGCGCTCTCGGCCACCCACCTAGCTGGACGGTGGGGGTGTCTCCACACGCCGCTCACTCTGAGTCCCCGAAGAAGTGGGGAGAGGAGCAGCGGGGGCCGCAGCTGAGGAAGTCTTAGCTGCGGCAACCTTCTTCTTCGCCGGACGGGGTGGGCTGCACTTGCAGCCCTTCGCACCCACCAAATGATTGGCAGGTCTACCCGCATCCTCACAGACAGGGCAATGCGGCTCAGATGTGCACGCCGCCGCCCTATGACCCGACTGACCACAACGATAACAGAGACGGCTGCGGTCGATATCGCTATTGCAGTTAAACTGCTGGTGTCCAGGTTCGAAGCACCTGAAGCACTTCTGAGGCCTGGCCGCCAACAGTCTAACGCTAACAGCGCTCCACCCCAAAAGCAGCCGCCTACCAGCGACCAACTTTTTAGCCGCGGCCACTGGGCAACGCACCCAGACGGCACCCAGCCCAGAAGGGCCGCGGCGAATCTCTCCTACCCTCACACTCCCTTCGGGGCACTCCCCCCTCAGGGCTACCGAAGACACCACCTGATCTCTATCGACGCTGTCGTCGAGGCCGATGAGGCGCAGTTCAGAGCACTTCATCGGCCTAGAAACTACGACATCGGGGACCAGAACCCCTCTCAAGGCAGCGGCAAAACTATCCGCCTTCTCGCCCTTGTCACCCCGAACCTCCAGGACTCGCGCACCAGATTGCGACTTCCTGATACGCAGGTCTTCTGGCTTAATGCCGTGATCCGCCGGACATACCTTTCCTACTGCATCCTTCAGCACCTTTGCGTAGGAAAGGCCTTTCTCCAGAGCCTCCTGCGGCAGAGATAGTGCAATCGCCGAAGACTTGGGCTCTTGCATTTTCTGCTTACGCTGTGTTTTGCGCTTCGACTTCTTAGCCTTCTTCTTCGCCTCGGCGGGCCTGGACTTCCGCTTGGCAATCAACGTAAAACCGTCGTTAGCTGGTTCAGACGGAGTTGGAACCACCTCTTCTTGAGCGGGCGGAGCCACAGACTTCTGGGCTCGCCGCTTCTCCTTCTTTTTAGCTGCGGATGAAGCAGCAGGCCGCACAACAGGAGCTGCTGTGACTGGCGGCAGACGCGACTCCAGGAAAGCTGTAAGCTTCTGGAGAATCGACGCTTCCATTTCCTGTAGATCAGGAACTGCTGGAGCAGCGACCGGGGAGTTAAATGCTCTACCCGGTGACGGAACTGACGGCTCGACACACGGCGGAGGGACACAAAGTTCTTCCACAGCGGGAGGCATGGACCTCTCCCGCTGGTTCTGACGCTCAGCCTCCAACTCATCTCGTAGCGACCTCTCGCTGCGCAGCTGTTCCTTCAGCATGTCCACTTCGTCACTAAGCGTTGTCATTCGGACACTTAGCTCGGCCACCTTGGTCCGCAGGCGGTCATTGTCCTCCTGCAGTTGTTTGGACTCCACTGATGAAAAAGAGCGGTCGTAGATGTCGCCGACCGCTCCCCTAATCGAAGTGACGGCTTCTTTGAGGGCTTTGACATAAGTGCCCTTAAGATGTCCAGACTTCTTCGCCACATTTTCGACAACAGTCAAGTCGACTTCCACCCCCTTCACCAGTTCCGACACTGGGACCCGTTCAATCGGTCTCTCGATGTGGCCACGGTGGCTCCTCTGGGCACGCGCTGCGTTGGCCAGCTCCAAGACTTCGGCCTCCTTCTGCGCAGCGAGGCGAACTTGCTCTTCAGCCCGCGCTCTCTTCGCCGTCTGCAGAAAAGTACGCGCCTTCCCTAGGCCCATACAAAGACCATGCGTAGGAGGCCTACCGCGCCCCTTCTTCACGGCATCCGCAGGACCTTTAGCCGACACTTCGGCTTCTACCTCTTCTTCGACGTCGAAGTGATCGTCACTGTCCAGCTCCACCTCAGACAAGACACCCTCAGAGTCACCCTCACTCAAATCAGAGATAGAGCGATTTGCCTCTCTCTCCAACGCCTCAAAAACCCGCATTTGATCGCGGTATCTGATAACTACCTCGGCCCTCGACAGCATCTGGCCCGGGATGCGACTCACCCCCTCACTCTCCGCGCCTGAAAGCGCACCTTCCTCCGCGTCTTGCGACGCCACACCCTCCGACGAAACGAAATTTTTATTTAAAGAATCCATATGAGTCCCACGAGTATGGGGGAAATAAAAAGTCCACCCGGGCAGTGCCCCCTGTACCCGGGTAAGCGTAAATTTATCGACCAGAGGGGCCGCTGATCCCCTGGCCGAGTGACGCCCTTAAGACTGGTCACCCACCAGCCATTCATCCTCTCGCCGGGCGTAAGCTTAGGATTAGGGATTTATTATTGAGGTTGTCTCCTCTCGGTCCGGCCGTTGAAGGCAAGACCCCTGGTCCCCAGAATGGGGGTAACAGTTTGCCCGACGGGTGGGGATGAAACCCAGCCCGCCGCGCGAGATCCTATCTCTAAGCCCCCTGGCAAAACAGAGGGGAGAGATAGGAAACCAGAGCCGGGAAGGCTCGCCACCCCGAAAGAGCCGCGAAACAGAACGCGGCTCCCCACCCCAGGGCCGCTTTCCAGCCGCGAAGTGCGACCGGGGGTGCGCCCCACAAAACCCGCCAGTTTTGGTCCGCGCCGGACTTACATTAAATTAATTAAAAGCCGGTACCACAATGTGTGGCATGCCCCTATCCGCCACCCGGGGACGCGCCCGATGGGAGTCTGGCAACTCCACACGGGAACCTAACCTAACCTAACCTAACCTAACCTAACCTAACCTAACCTAACCTAACCTAACCTAACCTAACCTAACCTAACCTAACCTAACCTAACCTAACCTAACCTAACCTAACCTAACCTAACCTAACCTAACCTAACCTAACCTAACCTAACCTAACCTAACCTAACCTAACCTAACCTAACCTAACCTAACCTAACCTAACCTAACCTAACCTAACCTAACCTAACCTAACCTAACCTAACCTAACCTAACCTTTTTTTTTTTTTTTTTTTTTTTTTTTTTTTTTTTTTTTTTTTTTTTTTTAAGGTCCCAAAAAATGCATTTACGCATTCCCCGCCACAATGGGGTCGTGACGGGGATATGTGGGACTCGCCGCCCCCCACCAACCAACCAACGGGGCGGAATACCCACTAAAAAACAGACCATTTGCCTCACGCGCATTTCGAGGGGGACACGGGAATTGCTGTGCATGACACCGCGACCCCTCTGGCGCGCCCCGCATAACGCGGGGAACCCGGCAGGAAGGCCCTGAAAAGGTAGGGCTCTCCCCTTCTCGAGAGCTTTGAAGAACGGGTGAGGACAGACCCCGTGTCTCACCCGCGCTCTCGGCCACCCACCTAGCTGGACGGTGGGGGCGTCGCCACACGCCGCTCACTCTGAGTCCCCGAAGAAGTGGGGAGAGGAGCAGCGGGGGCCGCAGCTGAGGAAGTCTTAGCTGCGGCCACCTTCTTCTTCGCCGGACGGGGTGGGCTGCACTTGCAGCCCTTCGCACCCACCAAATGATTGGCAGGTCTACCCGCATCCTCACAGACAGGGCAATGCGGCTCAGACGTGCACGCCGCTGCCCTATGACCCGACTGACCACAACGATAGCACAGACGGCTGCGGTCGATGTCGCTTTTGCAGTTAAACTGCTGGTGTCCAGGTTCGAAGCACCTGAAGCACTTCTGGGGCCTGGCCGCCAACAGTCTAACGCTAACAGCGCTCCACCCTAAGAGCAGCCGCCTACCAGCGACCAACTTTTTAGCCGCGGCCACTGGGCAGCGCACCCAAACGGCACCCAACCCAGAAGGGCCGCGACGTATCTCTCCTACTCGTACACTCCCTTCGGGGCACTCCCCCCTCAGGGCTACCGACGACACGACCTGATCCCTATCGACGCTGTCGTCGAGGCCGATGAGGCGCAGCTCAGAGCACTTCATCGGCCTAGAAACTACGACATCGGGGACCAGAACCCCTCTCAAGGCAGCGGCGAAACTATCCGCCTTCTCGCCCTTATCGCCCCAGACTTCTAGGACGCGCCCACCGGATTGCGTCTTGCGAATTCGCAGCTTCTCTGGCTCTATTCCGTGATCCGCTGGACAGACTTTCCCTACTGCATCCTTCAGCACCTTTGCGTAGGAAAGGCCTTTCTCTAGAGCCTCTTGCGGCAGAGACAGAGCAATCGCCGATGACTTAGGCTCTTTCATCTTCTGCTTGCGCTGTGCTTTGCGCTTCGGCTTCGTAGCCTTCTTCTTCACCTCAGCGGGCCTGGACTTCCGCTTGGTAACCAACGTAAAACCGTCGTTAGTTGGTTCAGACGGAGTTGGAACCACCTCCTCTTGAGCGGGCGGAGCCACAGACTGCTGGGCTCGCCGCTTCTCTTTCTTCTTTTTCGCTGCAGATGGTGCAGCAGGCCGCACAGTAGAAGCTACTGTTGCTGGCGGCAAACGCGCGTCCAAGAGGGCCGTAAGCTTACGGAGGATGGACGCCTCTAAGTCCTCCAGAGGGGAAGAAACCGCTGGAGTGGTAACCGGGGGATGAACCCTAGCCGGTGAAGAAAACACTGGCGCGACAATCAACGCAGGAGCTTCTTCCACAACGGGAGGACTGGACCTCTCCCGCTGGCTCTGACGCTCAACCTCCCTCTCCTCTATTAAACGCGACGATCTCTCGTTACGCAGCTGCTCCTTCAGCACGTCCACTTCATCCGCAAGCTGCGTCATTCGGACGCTGAGTTCGGCCACCTTGGTCCGCAGGCGGTCATTGTCCTCCTGCAGTTGTTTGGACTCCACTGATGAAAAAGAGCGGTCGTAGATGTCGCCGACCGCTCCCCTAATCGAAGTGACGGCTTCTTTGAGGGCTTTGACATAAGTGCCCTTGAGATGTCCAGACTTCTTCGCCACTGTTTCGACAACAGTCAAGTCAACTTCCACCCCCTTCACCAGTTCCGACACTGGGACCCGTTCAATCGGTCTTTCGATGTGGCCACGGTCGCTCCTCTGGGCACGCGCTGCGTTGGCCATCTCTAGAACCTCAGCCTCCTTCTGCGCAGCGAGACGAGCTTGTTCTTCAGCCCGCGCTCTTTTCGCCGTCTGGAGATCGGCACGCGCCTTTCCAAGACCCATGCACAGACCATGCGTAGGGGGCCTACCGCGCCCCTTCCTCTCGACGTTCGCTGCACCTTTGGCCGACACTTCGGCTACCAACCCTTCCTCATCCATTGAGTGGTCATCACTGTCCAGCTCCACCTCAGACAGGACACCCTCCGAGTCACCCTCACTCAGATCGGAGATAGAGCGATTTGCCTCCCTCTCCAACGCCTCTAGAACCCGCATTTGGTCGCGGTACCTAATTACTACTTCGGCCCTCGATAACATCTGGCCCGGGATGCGACTCACCCCCTCACTCTCCGCGCCTGAAAGCGCACCTTCCTCCGCGTCTTGCGACGCCACACCTTCCGACGAAACGAAATTTTTTTTATTAAAAGAATCCATATGAGTCCCACGAGTATGGGGGAAATAAAAAGTCCACCCGGGCAGTGCCCCCTGTACCCGGGTAAGCGTAAATTTATCGACCAGAGGGGCCGCTGATCCCCTAGCCGAGTGACGCCCTTGAGACTGGTCACCCACCAGCCATTCATCCTCTCGCCGGGCGTAAAGCTTAGGATTAGGGATTTATTATTGAGGTTGTCTCCTCTCGGTCCGGCCGGTAAAGGCAAGACCCCTGGTCCCCAGAATGGGGGTAACAGTTTGCCCGACGGGTGGGAATGAAACCCTGCCCGCCGCGCGATCCCATCTCCAAGCCCCCTGACAGAACAGAGGGGGGAGACAGGAAAACCAGAGCCGGAAAGGCTCGCCACCCCGAAAAAGCCGCGAAACAGAACGCGGCTCCCCACCCCAGGGCCGCTTTCCAGCCGCGAAGTGCGACTGGGGGTGCGCCCCACAAAACCCGCCAGTTTTGGTCCGCGCCGGACTTACATTACAAAACTTAAAAGCCGGTACCACAATGTGTGGCATGCCCCTATCCGCCACCCGGGGACGCGCCCGATGGGAGTCTGGCAACTCCACACGGGAACCTAACCTAACCTAACCTAACCTAACCTAACCTAACCTAACCTAACCTAACCTAACCTAACCTAACCTAACCTAACCTAACCTAACCTAACCTAACCTAACCTAACCTAACCTAACCTAACCTAACCTAACCTAACCTAACCTAACCTAACCTAACCTAACCTAACCTAACCTAACCTAACCTAACCTAACCTAACCTAACCTAACCTAACCTAACCTAACCTAACCTAACCTAACCTAACCTAACCTAACCTAACCTAACCTAACCTAACCTAACCTAACCTAACCTAACCTAACCTAACCTAACCTAACCTAACCTAACCTAACCTAACCTAACCTAACCTAACCTAACCTAACCTAACCTAACCTAACCTAACCTAACCTAACCTAACCTAACCTAACCTAACCTAACCTAACCTAACCTAACCTAACCTAACCTAACCTAACCTAACCTAACCTAACCTAACCTAACCTAACCTAACCTAACCTAACCTAACCTAACCTAACCTAACCTAACCTAACCTAACCTAACCTAACCTAACCTAACCTAACCTAACCTAACCTAACCTAACCTAACCTAACCTAACCTAACCTAACCTAACCTAACCTAACCTAACCTAACCTAACCTAACCTAACCTAACCTAACCTAACCTAACCTAACCTAACCTAACCTAACCTAACCTAACCTAACCTAACCTAACCTAACCTAACCTAACCTAACCTAACCTAACCTAACCTAACCTAACCTAACCTAACCTAACCTAACCTAACCTTTTTTTTTTTTTTTTTTTTTTTTTTTTTTTTTTTTTTTTTTTTTTTTTTAACCTTTGAAAAATGCCTTATGCATACCCAGAGGCCACGGGGAGGCTCACTGGGTTATGTCGGACTCGCACCGACTAAAAAACAAAGGAACACCTACTCGCGCGGTCGGACAGAGCGGACAAGGGACCACCTTTCGGATTACACACATGTCCGCCCTCCGCGCAGCCCGCCGTGAGGCAGGCTCACTCGCAACGGAGGGACCTGGGTTAAGGGCCACTCCCCGTCCCGGAGCCGTACAAGGCGGGCGAAAACTTCCCCGTTATTCGCCCGCAGCTCCCAGCCACCACACCTCGTGAGAGGGCGGCGGCCACCTCGCGCCGCGCCCACTGAGCCCTACACCTCGGGCCAGCTGCGGCAGGGGCCGCTGCGGCATCACTAAAAGCGACGCCGCTGCGGACTTGGCGTCATTTTTTATAGAGGTTGACTTCCTCTTACCGCCGTCCGGCCCTCCCGGCCACGGCGTCCCCGTGCCATTATTTTAGAGAGGTTGGCTTCCTCTTTCCGCGCTCAGGGCGGGGTCACACCCCGAGGCGTCCACGCGCCGCGCCCACTGGGCCCCACCCTAGGGGCACACAGCTGCGGCAGGGGCATTTTTTATAGAGGTTTGCATCCTCTCACGCCCACCGCCATGAAGGCGGCTGCGTCCTCTCGCCGCGCCCACCGAACCTCTCCGCGAGGCCGGCTGCGGCAGGGGCCGCTGCAGCGCCGAACAAGCGACGCCGCTGCGGGCTTTTTCGCAGATTTATTATTGAGGTTCGCGTTCCTCTCGGCCCAGCCGCTAAGGCAAGACCCCTGGCCCCAACCCTGGGGGTAACAGGCTGCCCGAAGGGGGACCGTAGCCAATCGGCAAGGCCCACCCGGCGATCACAAAACTGCAACCGCCGGACCCACCGCGCGACCCCATCCCACCCGACTGTTAGAACAGAGGGGCGAGACGGAACCTCCCGGGAGATCTCCTCCCCGAGAGCCGCGAGACCGAGTCGCGACTCCCTCCACACGGCCGCTTTCCGGCTGCGCCGAGACGCAGCCAGGGGTGCGCCCAGAACCCGCCAGTTTTGGTCCACGCCAGCCGAAGCCGGGACCACCCACGCCGGAGTGGCTTCCCCTATCCGCCACCCGGGGACGCGCCTGATGGGAGTCTGGCAACTCCACACGGGAACCTAACCTAACCTAACCTAACCTAACCTAACCTAACCTAACCTTTTTTTTTTTTTTTTTTTTTAACCTTTGAAAAATGCCTTATGCATACCCAGAGGCCACGGGGAGGCTCACTGGGTTATGTCGGACTCGCACCGACTAAAAAACAAAGGAACACCTACTCGCGCGGTCGGACAGAGCGGACAAGGGACCACCTTTCGGATTACACACATGTCCGCCCTCCGCGCAGCCCGCCGTGAGGCAGGCTCACTCGCAACGGAGGGACCTGGGTTAAGGGCCACTCCCCGTCCCGGAGCCGTACAAGGCGGGCGAAAACTTCCCCGTTATTCGCCCGCAGCTCCCAGCCACCACACCTCGTGAGAGGGCGGCGGCCACCTCGCGCCGCGCCCACTGAGCCCTACACCTCGGGCCAGCTGCGGCAGGGGCCGCTGCGGCATCACTAAAAGCGACGCCGCTGCGGACTTGGCGTCATTTTTTATAGAGGTTGACTTCCTCTTTCCGCCGTCCGGCCCTCCCGGCCACGGCCTCCCCGTGCCATTATTTTAGAGAGGTTGGCTTCCTCTTTCCGCGCTCAGGGCGGGGTCACACCCCGAGGCGTCCACGCGCCGCGCCCACTGGGCCCCACCCTAGGGGCACACAGCTGCGGCAGGGGCATTTTTTATCGAGGTTTGCCTCCTCGCACGCCCACCGCCATGAAGGCGGCTGCGTCCTCTCGCCGCGCCCACCGAACCTCTCCGCGAGGCCGGCTGCGGCAGGGGCCGCTGCAGCGCCGAACAAGCGACGCCGCTGCGGGCTTTTTCGCAGATTTATTATTGAGGTTCGCGTTCCTCTCGGCCCAGCCGCTAAGGCAAGACCCCTGGCCCCAACCCTGGGGGTAACAGGCTGCCCGAGGGGGGACCTTAGCCAATCGGCGAGGCCCACCCGGCGATCACAAAACTGCAACCGCCGGACCCACCGCGCGACCCCATCCCACCCGACTGTGAGCACAGAGGGGCGAGACGGAACCTCCCGGGAGATCTCCTCCCCGAGAGCCGCGAGACCGAGTCGCGACTCCCTCCACACGGCCGCTTTCCGGCTGCGCCGAGGCGCAGCTAGGGGTGCGCCCAGAACCCGCCAGTTTTGGTCCACGCCAGCCGAAGCCGGGACCACCCACGCCGGAGTGGCTTCCCCTATCCGCCACCCGGGGACGCGCCTGATGGGAGTCTGGCAACTCCACACGGGAACCTAACCTAACCTAACCTAACCTAACCTAACCTAACCTAACCTAACCTAACCTAACCTAACCTTTTTTTTTTTTTTTTTTTTTTTTTTTTTTTTTTTTAACCTTTGAAAAATGCCTTATGCATACCCAGAGGCCACGGGGAGGCTCACTGGGTTATGTCGGACTCGCACCGACTAAAAAAACAAAGGAACACCTACTCGCGCGGTCGGACAGAGCGGACAAGGGACCACCTTTCGGATTACACACATGTCCGCCCTCCGCGCAGCCCGCCGTGAGGCAGGCTCACTCGCAACGGAGGGACCTGGGTTAAGGGCCACTCCCCGTCCCGGAGCCGTACAAGGCGGGCGAAAACTTCCCCGTTATTCGCCCGCAGCTCCCAGCCACCACACCTCGTGAGAGGGCGGCGGCCACCTCGCGCCGCGCCCACTGAGCCCTACACCTCGGGCCAGCTGCGGCAGGGGCCGCTGCGGCATCACTAAAAGCGACGCCGCTGCGGACTTGGCGTCATTTTTTATAGAGGTTGACTTCCTCTTACCGCCGTCCGGCCCTCCCGGCCACGGCGTCCCCGTGCCATTATTTTAGAGAGGTTGGCTTCCTCTTTCCGCGCTCAGGGCGGGGTCACACCCCGAGGCGTCCACGCGCCGCGCCCACTGGGCCCCACCCTAGGGGCACACAGCTGCGGCAGGGGCATTTTTTATAGAGGTTTGCATCCTCTCACGCCCACCGCCATGAAGGCGGCTGCGTCCTCTCGCCGCGCCCACCGAACCTCTCCGCGAGGCCGGCTGCGGCAGGGGCCGCTGCAGCGCCGAACAAGCGACGCCGCTGCGGGCTCTTTCGCAGATTTATTATTGAGGTTCGCGTTCCTCTCGGCCCAGCCGCTAAGGCAAGACCCCTGGCCCCAACCCTGGGGGTAACAGGCTGCCCGAAGGGGGACCGTAGCCAATCGGCAAGGCCCACCCGGCGATCACAAAACTGCAACCGCCGGACCCACCGCGCGACCCCATCCCACCCGACTGTTAGAACAGAGGGGCGAGACGGAACCTCCCGGGAGATCTCCTCCCCGAGAGCCGCGAGACCGAGTCGCGACTCCCTCCACACGGCCGCTTTCCGGCTGCGCCGAGACGCAGCCAGGGGTGCGCCCAGAACCCGCCAGTTTTGGTCCACGCCAGCCGAAGCCGGGACCACCCACGCCGGAGTGGCTTCCCCTATCCGCCACCCGGGGACGCGCCTGATGGGAGTCTGGCAACTCCACACGGGAACCTAACCTAACCTAACCTAACCTTTTTTTTTTTTTTTTTTTTTAGGTCCCAAAAAATGCCTTTACGCATTCCCCGCCACACAGGGAGTGACGGGGATATGTGGGACTCGCCGCCCCCACCAACCAACCAATTAGGCGGAATACCCACTAAAAAAGGACCGTAACGCCATCTCGCGCGCTAAAGAAAGAGGGGGAAGCGGGAATTCCTGACGGATGCTCCGCGTCCCTCACGCGCGGCCCGTGCTACTCGGGCGTACTCGACGGGAGAGCCAACCAAGACCCTCCCCCATCGCGAGAGCTGAGCTGAAAAGGCGGATGAGGACGTCCCCGCGTCACTCACCCGCGGCTCTCGGCCGGCTATGAAGATGCCGGTGGCGATTCTTCCGGCTGGCCCTCCACTTGGGTGCCGGGGCTGGAGGCGGCAGCTGCACTTGCAGCGACTCGACGCACTTGCGTCTGTGCCAACCTCTTAGACGACCTCGAAGGGGCTGGTTTGCACCCCTTGCTTCCCAGCGCATGACTCGCTGGCTTCCCCGCGGCAGAACAAAGAGGGCAGTGCGGGCTATTCTCGCACGCCGCCGCTTTATGCCCGGCCTGTCCGCAGCGGTAGCAGAAACCGCTGCGATCTATCTCCGACTTACAGCTGAACTGCAAATGGCCGGGCTCGAAGCACCTGAAGCACTTCATCGGCCTCGCCTCCAGTAGCGTCACACGCGCTGCGCTCCAACCTAAACAAAGCCGCTTCTCTGCGACCAACTTATTCGCCGCGGCAATCGGGCAGCGCACCCAGACAGCACCCGAACCAGAGCGCCCGCGGCGGATCTCTCCAACCCTAACACTCCCTTCAGGGCATTCCCCCTTCAGGGCTATTGCGGCGGTAACCTGCGCCCCATCTATGGAGTCGTCCAGCCCCGTGAGACGCAATTCAGCGGTCTTGACGGGTCTCGAGACACCGACCTCGGAAGCAAAAATACTCCGCAATTCATTCGCCAGGCGGTCGGCCTTCGCAACATTGTCTTGGCCCGACACCTCTAAAATACGCGCACCGGACTGTGCCTTGCGTATGCGTAGCTCCCCTTGACCAATTCCTATCTCTTCAACGGAGATGTTCCTCACCGCCTTCTGAAGAAGCCCCACATAAGTGAGGCCCCGGTCCTGAGACTCCTGCGAGACCGACAAAAGAACAGCCGCAGACTTTGGCTCGCGCATCTTGCGCGGCTTTTTCTTCTTCTTGACCCGCTTGCTCTTAGCGGGGGGTGCTCCCTTCTTTCCTGCAGGCTTCTGAGCAGGCGGAAGACTCCGTCCAGCTACAGCCGAATAACTACTCGCCCCCTCGGAAGGTACGGGTGGCGACTCTTCTGCGGCAGTGGAAGCTGCTGCTTTCTTGGCCCTTTGTGTGGCCGCCTTCTTACTTTTCGAAGGTTTCAGGGCCTTGGTTGGCTCCTCCACCTGAAGAACAATCGCTGGGTGTGGCGCCACAGGAGGTAACCGTTCATCCAACAATGCGGCCACTTGGCGCATTATTGAGTGGACCAAATCCTCCTGAGTGCCGCTCGGCAGCGAAGAATTCGCGACGACGACCTCTCCAAGACCCGGTGAACGGGGACTTGGCGCTACGACTTCGAGGGCGGGAGGCCTGGACCTCTCCCGCCGCAACACCTCCATATCACACCGAAGCTGTGCCATTTCGGCTCGCATTTCGACGACCATCTCTCGCAGGCGGTCATTTTCCTCCTGCAACTTCTTACAGTCCGGGGAAGAGAAGGAGTGGTCGTAGAACTCACCGACCGCATCCTGTATCGACTTTGCCGCCTCTTTCAGGGCCTTAACGTATGTGCCCTTGAGATTGCCGGAAGATTTGGCAACCTTTTCCACTACCTTGACATCCATACTCACCCTCTTCAGAAGTTCTGAGGGTGATGTAGATTCGGGCGCCTTGGGCGCGTAGCCTCGCTCAGAACGGAGGTCTCGCGCTGCCTTAGCCAATTCCGCTATCTCCTCCTCTTTATCCCTTTCAAGGATCTCCCTTTGAATGGCCTTCTCTCTCTTCGCCATTTGTAGGTCGGACCGAGCTTTCCCCAGACCCATCGTTAACCCATGAGTGGGCGGCCTACCGCGGCCTCTTTTCGCTGACGGTTCTGTCGCCACAACATCACCTGCAGAATCATCGCTGTCCAGCTCCACCTCAGACAAGATGCCCTCACCGTCGCTCGAATCGGAGATTCCGCGATTCGCCTCTCTCTCCAAAGCCTCCAACACCCGCATCTGATCGCGGTATCTAATTACGACTTCAGCCTGCGATAAAATTTGGCTGGAAGTCCCTTCTCCGACCAACTCCGCGCTAGAAAGCGCACCCTGCTCCGCGTCTTGCGACGCCACATCATCTATAGAAACGATTTTTTTAAATTTATCCATAAGAGTCCCACGAGTATGGGGGAAACAAAAAGTCCACCCGGGCAGTGCCCCCTGTACCCGGGTAAGCGTGAATTTATCGACCAGAGGGGCCGCTGATCCCCTGGCCGAGTGACGCCCTTGAGACTGGTCACCCACCAGCCATTCATCCTCTCGCCGGGCGTAAGCTTAGGATTAGGGATTTATTATTGAGGTTGTCTCCTCTCGGTCCGGCCGGTGAAGGCAAGACCCCTGGTCCCCAGAATGGGGGTAACAGTTTGCCCGACGGGTGGGGATGAAACCCAGCCCGCCGCGCGAGATCCTGTCTCTAAGCCCCCTGACAAAACAGAGGGGAGAGACAGAAAACCAGAGCCGGGAAGGCTCGCCACCCCGAAAAAGCCGCGACAGAACGCGGCTCCCCACCCCAGGGCCGCTTTCCAGCCGCGAAATGCGACCGGGGGTGCGCCCCACAAAACCCGCCAGTTTTGGTCCGCGCCGGACTTACATTATTTAAAAGCCGGTACCACAATGTGTGGCATGCCCCTATCCGCCACCCGGGGACGCGCCCGATGGGAGTCTGGCAACTCCACACGGGAACCTAACCTAACCTAACCTTTTTTTTTTTTTTTTTTTTTTTTTTTTTTTTTTTTTAACCTTTGAAAAATGCCTTATGCATACCCAGAGGCCACGGGGAGGCTCACTGGGTTATGTCGGACTCGCACCGACTAAAAAACAAAGGAACACCTACTCGCGCGGTCGGACAGAGCGGACAAGGGACCACCTTTCGGATTACACACATGTCCGCCCTCCGCGCAGCCCGCCGTGAGGCAGGCTCACTCGCAACGGAGGGACCTGGGTTAAGGGCCACTCCCCGTCCCGGAGCCGTACAAGGCGGGCGAAAACTTCCCCGTTATTCGCCCGCAGCTCCCAGCCACCACACCTCGTGAGAGGGCGGCGGCCACCTCGCGCCGCGCCCACTGAGCCCTACACCTCGGGCCAGCTGCGGCAGGGGCCGCTGCGGCATCACTAAATGCGACGCCGCTGCGGACTTGGCGTCATTTTTTATAGAGGTTGACTTCCTCTTACCGCCGTCCGGCCCTCCCGGCCACGGCGTCCCCGTGCCATTATTTTAGAGAGGTTGGCTTCCTCTTTCCGCGCTCAGGGCGGGGTCACACCCGGAGGCGTCCACGCGCCGCGCCCACTGGGCCCCACCCTAGGGGCACACAGCTGCGGCAGGGGCATTTTTTATAGAGGTTTGCATCCTCTCACGCCCACCGCCATGAAGGCGGCTGCGTCCTCTCGCCGCGCCCACCGAACCTCTCCGCGAGGCCGGCTGCGGCAGGGGCCGCTGCAGCGCCGAACAAGCGACGCCGCTGCGGGCTTTTTCGCAGATTTATTATTGAGGTTCGCGTTCCTCTCGGCCCAGCCGCTAAGGCAAGACCCCTGGCCCCAACCCTGGGGGTAACAGGCTGCCCGAAGGGGGACCGTAGCCAATCGGCAAGGCCCACCCGGCGATCACAAAACTGCAACCGCCGGACCCACCGCGCGACCCCATCCCACCCGACTGTTAGAACAGAGGGGCGAGACGGAACCTCCCGGGAGATCTCCTCCCCGAGAGCCGCGAGACCGAGTCGCGACTCCTTCCACACGGCCGCTTTCCGGCTGCGCCGAGACGCAGCCAGGGGTGCGCCCAGAACCCGCCAGTTTTGGTCCACGCCAGCCGAAGCCGGGACCACCCACGCCGGAGTGGCTTCCCCTATCCGCCACCCGGGGACGCGCCTGATGGGAGTCTGGCAACTCCACACGGGAACCTAACCTTTTTTTTTTTTTTTTTTTTTTTTTTTTTTTTTTTTTAACCTTTGAAAAATGCATTATGCATACCCAGAGGCCACGGGGAGGCTCACTGGGTTATGTCGGACTCGCACCGACTAAAAAACAAAGGAACACCTACTCGCGCGGTCGGACAGAGCGGACAAGGGACCACCTTTCGGATTACACACATGTCCGCCCTCCGCGCAGCCCGCCGTGAGGCAGGCTCACTCGCAACGGAGGGACCTGTGTTAAGGGCCACTCCCCGTCCCGGAGCTGTACGAGGCGGGCGAAAACTTCCCCGTTATTCGCCCGCAGCTCCCAGCCACCACACCTCGTGAGAGGGCGGCGGCCACCTCGCGCCGCGCCCACTGAGCCCTACACCTCGGGCCAGCTGCGGCAGGGGCCGCTGCGGCATCACTAAAAGCGACGCCGCTGCGGACTTGGCGTCATTTTTTATAGAGGTTGACTTCCTCTTTCCGCCGTCCGGCCCTCCCGGCCACGGCGTCCCCGTGCCATTATTTTAGAGAGGTTGGCTTCCTCTTTCCGCGCTCAGGGCGGGGTCACACCCCGAGGCGTCCACGCGCCGCGCCCACTGGGCCCCACCCTAGGGGCACACAGCTGCGGCAGGGGCATTTTTTACCGAGGTTTGCCTCCTCGCACGCCCACCGCCATGAAGGCGGCTGCGTCCTCTCGCCGCGCCCACCGAACCTCTCCGCGAGGCCAGCTGCGGCAGGGGCCGCTGCAGCGCCGAACAAGCGACGCCGCTGCGGGCTTTTTCGCCGATTTATTATTGAGGTTCGCGTTCCTCTCGGCCCAGCCGCTAAGGCAAGACCCCTGGCCCCAACCCTGGGGGTAACAGGCTGCCCGAAGGGGGACCTTAGCCAATCGGCGAGGCCCACCCGGCGATCACAAAACTGCAACCGCCGGACCCACCGCGCGACCCCATCCCACCCGACTGTCAGAACAGAGGGGCGAGACGGAACCTCCCGGGAGATCTCCTCCCCGAGAGCCGCGAGACCGAGTCGCGACTCCCTCCACACGGCCGCTTTCCGGCTGCGCCGAGACGCAGCCAGGGGTGCGCCCAGAACCCGCCAGTTTTGGTCCACGCCAGCCGAAGCCGGGACCACCCACGCCGGAGTGGCTTCCCCTATCCGCCACCCGGGGACGCGCCTGATGGGAGTCTGGCAACTCCACACGGGAACCTAACCTAACCTAACCTAACCTAACCTAACCTAACCTAACCTAACCTAACCTAACCTTTTTTTTTTTTTTTTTTTTAACCTTTGAAAAATGCATTATGCATACCCAGAGGCCACGGGGAGGCTCACTGGGTTATGTCGGACTCGCACCGACTAAAAAACAAAGGAACACCTACTCGCGCGGTCGGACAGAGCGGACAAGGGACCACCTTTCGGATTACACACATGTCCGCCCTCCGCGCAGCCCGCCGTGAGGCAGGCTCACTCGCAACGGAGGGACCTGTGTTAAGGGCCACTCCCCGTCCCGGAGCTGTACGAGGCGGGCGAAAACTTCCCCGTTATTCGCCCGCAGCTCCCAGCCACCACACCTCGTGAGAGGGCGGCGGCCACCTCGCGCCGCGCCCACTGAGCCCTACACCTCGGGCCAGCTGCGGCAGGGGCCGCTGCGGCATCACTAAAAGCGACGCCGCTGCGGACTTGGCGTCATTTTTTATAGAGGTTGACTTCCTCTTTCCGCCGTCCGGCCCTCCCGGCCACGGCGTCCCCGTGCCATTATTTTAGAGAGGTTGGCTTCCTCTTTCCGCGCTCAGGGCGGGGTCACACCCCGAGGCGTCCACGCGCCGCGCCCACTGGGCCCCACCCTAGGGGCACACAGCTGCGGCAGGGGCATTTTTTACCGAGGTTTGCCTCCTCGCACGCCCACCGCCATGAAGGCGGCTGCGTCCTCTCGCCGCGCCCACCGAACCTCTCCGCGAGGCCAGCTGCGGCAGGGGCCGCTGCAGCGCCGAACAAGCGACGCCGCTGCGGGCTTTTTCGCCGATTTATTATTGAGGTTCGCGTTCCTCTCGGCCCAGCCGCTAAGGCAAGACCCCTGGCCCCAACCCTGGGGGTAACAGGCTGCCCGAAGGGGGACCTTAGCCAATCGGCGAGGCCCACCCGGCGATCACAAAACTGCAACCGCCGGACCCACCGCGCGACCCCATCCCACCCGACTGTCAGAACAGAGGGGCGAGACGGAACCTCCCGGGAGATCTCCTCCCCGAGAGCCGCGAGACCGAGTCGCGACTCCCTCCACACGGCCGCTTTCCGGCTGCGCCGAGACGCAGCCAGGGGTGCGCCCAGAACCCGCCAGTTTTGGTCCACGCCAGCCGAAGCCGGGACCACCCACGCCGGAGTGGCTTCCCCTATCCGCCACCCGGGGACGCGCCTGATGGGAGTCTGGCAACTCCACACGGGAACCTAACCTAACCTTTTTTTTTTTTTTTTAACCTTTGAAAAATGCATTATGCATACCCAGAGGCCACGGGGAGGCTCACTGGGTTATGTCGGACTCGCACCGACTAAAAAACAAAGGAACACCTACTCGCGCGGTCGGACAGAGCGGACAAGGGACCACCTTTCGGATTACACACATGTCCGCCCTCCGCGCAGCCCGCCGTGAGGCAGGCTCACTCGCAACGGAGGGACCTGTGTTAAGGGCCACTCCCCGTCCCGGAGCTGTACGAGGCGGGCGAAAACTTCCCCGTTATTCGCCCGCAGCTCCCAGCCACCACACCTCGTGAGAGGGCGGCGGCCACCTCGCGCCGCGCCCACTGAGCCCTACACCTCGGGCCAGCTGCGGCAGGGGCCGCTGCGGCATCACTAAAAGCGACGCCGCTGCGGACTTGGCGTCATTTTTTATAGAGGTTGACTTCCTCTTTCCGCCGTCCGGCCCTCCCGGCCACGGCGTCCCCGTGCCATTATTTTAGAGAGGTTGGCTTCCTCTTTCCGCGCTCAGGGCGGGGTCACACCCCGAGGCGTCCACGCGCCGCGCCCACTGGGCCCCACCCTAGGGGCACACAGCTGCGGCAGGGGCATTTTTTACCGAGGTTTGCCTCCTCGCACGCCCACCGCCATGAAGGCGGCTGCGTCCTCTCGCCGCGCCCACCGAACCTCTCCGCGAGGCCAGCTGCGGCAGGGGCCGCTGCAGCGCCGAACAAGCGACGCCGCTGCGGGCTTTTTCGCCGATTTATTATTGAGGTTCGCGTTCCTCTCGGCCCAGCCGCTAAGGCAAGACCCCTGGCCCCAACCCTGGGGGTAACAGGCTGCCCGAAGGGGGACCTTAGCCAATCGGCGAGGCCCACCCGGCGATCACAAAACTGCAACCGCCGGACCCACCGCGCGACCCCATCCCACCCGACTGTCAGAACAGAGGGGCGAGACGGAACCTCCCGGGAGATCTCCTCCCCGAGAGCCGCGAGACCGAGTCGCGACTCCCTCCACACGGCCGCTTTCCGGCTGCGCCGAGACGCAGCCAGGGGTGCGCCCAGAACCCGCCAGTTTTGGTCCACGCCAGCCGAAGCCGGGACCACCCACGCCGGAGTGGCTTCCCCTATCCGCCACCCGGGGACGCGCCTGATGGGAGTCTGGCAACTCCACACGGGAACCTAACCTAACCTAACCTAACCTAACCTAACCTAACCTAACCTAACCTAACCTAACCTAACCTAACCTAACCTAACCTTTTTTTTTTTTTTTTTTTTTTTTTTTTTTTTTTTTTAACCTTTGAAAAATGCCTTATGCATACCCAGAGGCCACGGGGAGGCTCACTGGGTTATGTCGGACTCGCACCGACTAAAAAACAAAGGAACACCTACTCGCGCGGTCGGACAGAGCGGACAAGGGACCACCTTTCGGATTACACACATGTCCGCCCTCCGCGCAGCCCGCCGTGAGGCAGGCTCACTCGCAACGGAGGGACCTGGGTTAAGGGCCACTCCCCGTCCCGGAGCCGTACAAGGCGGGCGAAAACTTCCCCGTTATTCGCCCGCAGCTCCCAGCCACCACACCTCGTGAGAGGGCGGCGGCCACCTCGCGCCGCGCCCACTGAGCCCTACACCTCGGGCCAGCTGCGGCAGGGGCCGCTGCGGCATCACTAAATGCGACGCCGCTGCGGACTTGGCGTCATTTTTTATAGAGGTTGACTTCCTCTTACCGCCGTCCGGCCCTCCCGGCCACGGCGTCCCCGTGCCATTATTTTAGAGAGGTTGGCTTCCTCTTTCCGCGCTCAGGGCGGGGTCACACCCCGAGGCGTCCACGCGCCGCGCCCACTGGGCCCCACCCTAGGGGCACACAGCTGCGGCAGGGGCATTTTTTATAGAGGTTTGCATCCTCTCACGCCCACCGCCATGAAGGCGGCTGCGTCCTCTCGCCGCGCCCACCGAACCTCTCCGCGAGGCCGGCTGCGGCAGGGGCCGCTGCAGCGCCGAACAAGCGACGCCGCTGCGGGCTTTTTCGCAGATTTATTATTGAGGTTCGCGTTCCTCTCGGCCCAGCCGCTAAGGCAAGACCCCTGGCCCCAACCCTGGGGGTAACAGGCTGCCCGAAGGGGGACCGTAGCCAATCGGCAAGGCCCACCCGGCGATCACAAAACTGCAACCGCCGGACCCACCGCGCGACCCCATCCCACCCGACTGTTAGAACAGAGGGGCGAGACGGAACCTCCCGGGAGATCTCCTCCCCGAGAGCCGCGAGACCGAGTCGCGACTCCTTCCACACGGCCGCTTTCCGGCTGCGCCGAGACGCAGCCAGGGGTGCGCCCAGAACCCGCCAGTTTTGGTCCACGCCAGCCGAAGCCGGGACCACCCACGCCGGAGTGGCTTCCCCTATCCGCCACCCGGGGACGCGCCTGATGGGAGTCTGGCAACTCCACACGGGAACCTAACCTAACCTAACCTTTTTTTTTTTTTTTTTTTTTTAACCTTTGAAAAATGCCTTATGCATACCCAGAGGCCACGGGGAGGCTCACTGGGTTATGTCGGACTCGCACCGACTAAAAAACAAAGGAACACCTACTCGCGCGGTCGGACAGAGCGGACAAGGGACCACCTTTCGGATTACACACATGTCCGCCCTCCGCGCAGCCCGCCGTGAGGCAGGCTCACTCGCAACGGAGGGACCTGGGTTAAGGGCCACTCCCCGTCCCGGAGCCGTACAAGGCGGGCGAAAACTTCCCCGTTATTCGCCCGCAGCTCCCAGCCACCACACCTCGTGAGAGGGCGGCGGCCACCTCGCGCCGCGCCCACTGAGCCCTACACCTCGGGCCAGCTGCGGCAGGGGCCGCTGCGGCATCACTAAATGCGACGCCGCTGCGGACTTGGCGTCATTTTTTATAGAGGTTGACTTCCTCTTACCGCCGTCCGGCCCTCCCGGCCACGGCGTCCCCGTGCCATTATTTTAGAGAGGTTGGCTTCCTCTTTCCGCGCTCAGGGCGGGGTCACACCCCGAGGCGTCCACGCGCCGCGCCCACTGGGCCCCACCCTAGGGGCACACAGCTGCGGCAGGGGCATTTTTTATAGAGGTTTGCATCCTCTCACGCCCACCGCCATGAAGGCGGCTGCGTCCTCTCGCCGCGCCCACCGAACCTCTCCGCGAGGCCGGCTGCGGCAGGGGCCGCTGCAGCGCCGAACAAGCGACGCCGCTGCGGGCTTTTTCGCAGATTTATTATTGAGGTTCGCGTTCCTCTCGGCCCAGCCGCTAAGGCAAGACCCCTGGCCCCAACCCTGGGGGTAACAGGCTGCCCGAAGGGGGACCGTAGCCAATCGGCAAGGCCCACCCGGCGATCACAAAACTGCAACCGCCGGACCCACCGCGCGACCCCATCCCACCCGACTGTTAGAACAGAGGGGCGAGACGGAACCTCCCGGGAGATCTCCTCCCCGAGAGCCGCGAGACCGAGTCGCGACTCCTTCCACACGGCCGCTTTCCGGCTGCGCCGAGACGCAGCCAGGGGTGCGCCCAGAACCCGCCAGTTTTGGTCCACGCCAGCCGAAGCCGGGACCACCCACGCCGGAGTGGCTTCCCCTATCCGCCACCCGGGGACGCGCCTGATGGGAGTCTGGCAACTCCACACGGGAACCTAACCTAACCTTTTTTTTTTTTTTTTTTTTTTTTTTAACCTTTGAAAAATGCATTATGCATACCCAGAGGCCACGGGGAGGCTCACTGGGTTATGTCGGACTCGCACCGACTAAAAAACAAAGGAACACCTACTCGCGCGGTCGGACAGAGCGGACAAGGGACCACCTTTCGGATTACACACATGTCCGCCCTCCGCGCAGCCCGCCGTGAGGCAGGCTCACTCGCAACGGAGGGACCTGTGTTAAGGGCCACTCCCCGTCCCGGAGCTGTACGAGGCGGGCGAAAACTTCCCCGTTATTCGCCCGCAGCTCCCAGCCACCACACCTCGTGAGAGGGCGGCGGCCACCTCGCGCCGCGCCCACTGAGCCCTACACCTCGGGCCAGCTGCGGCAGGGGCCGCTGCGGCATCACTAAAAGCGACGCCGCTGCGGACTTGGCGTCATTTTTTATAGAGGTTGACTTCCTCTTTCCGCCGTCCGGCCCTCCCGGCCACGGCGTCCCCGTGCCATTATTTTAGAGAGGTTGGCTTCCTCTTTCCGCGCTCAGGGCGGGGTCACACCCCGAGGCGTCCACGCGCCGCGCCCACTGGGCCCCACCCTAGGGGCACACAGCTGCGGCAGGGGCATTTTTTACCGAGGTTTGCCTCCTCGCACGCCCACCGCCATGAAGGCGGCTGCGTCCTCTCGCCGCGCCCACCGAACCTCTCCGCGAGGCCAGCTGCGGCAGGGGCCGCTGCAGCGCCGAACAAGCGACGCCGCTGCGGGCTTTTTCGCCGATTTATTATTGAGGTTCGCGTACCTCTCGGCCCAGCCGCTAAGGCAAGACCCCTGGCCCCAACCCTGGGGGTAACAGGCTGCCCGAAGGGGGACCTTAGCCAATCGGCGAGGCCCACCCGGCGATCACAAAACTGCAACCGCCGGACCCACCGCGCGACCCCATCCCACCCGACTGTCAGAACAGAGGAGCGAGACGGAACCTCCCGGGAGATCTCCTCCCCGAGAGCCGCGAGACCGAGTCGCGACTCCCTCCACACGGCCGCTTTCCGGCTGCGCCGAGACGCAGCCAGGGGTGCGCCCAGATCCCGCCAGTTTTGGTCCACGCCAGCCGAAGCCGGGACCACCCACGCCGGAGTGGCTTCCCCTATCCGCCACCCGGGGACGCGCCTGATGGGAGTCTGGCAACTCCACACGGGAACCTAACCTAACCTAACCTAACCTAACCTAACCTAACCTAACCTAACCTAACCTAACCTAACCTAACCTAACCTAACCTTTTTTTTTTTTTTTTTTTTTTTTTTTTTTTTTTTTTTTTTTTTAACCTTTGAAAAATGCATTATGCATACCCAGAGGCCACGGGGAGGCTCACTGGGTTATGTCGGACTCGCACCGACTAAAAAAACAAAGGAACACCTACTCGCGCGGTCGGACAGAGCGGACAAGGGACCACCTTTCGGATTACACACATGTCCGCCCTCCGCGCAGCCCGCCGTGAGGCAGGCTCACTCGCAACGGAGGGACCTGGGTTAAGGGCCACTCCCCGTCCCGGAGCCGTACAAGGCGGGCGAAAACTTCCCCGTTATTCGCCCGCAGCTCCCAGCCACCACACCTCGTGAGAGGGCGGCGGCCACCTCGCGCCGCGCCCACTGAGCCCTACACCTCGGGCCAGCTGCGGCAGGGGCCGCTGCGGCATCACTAAAAACGACGCCGCTGCGGACTTGGCGTCATTTTTTATAGAGGTTGACTTCCTCTTTCCGCCGTCCGGCCCTCCCGGCCACGGCGTCCCCGTGCCATTATTTTAGAGAGGTTGGCTTCCTCTTTCCGCGCTCTGGGCGGGGTCACACCCCGAGGCGTCCACGCGCCGCGCCCACTGGGCCCCACCCTAGGGGCACACAGCTGCGGCAGGGGCATTTTTTATCGAGGTTTGCCTCCTCGCACGCCCACCGCCATGAAGGCGGCTGCGTCCTCTCGCCGCGCCCACCGAACCTCTCCGCGAGGCCGGCTGCGGCAGGGGCCGCTGCAGCGCCGAACAAGCGACGCCGCTGCGGGCTTTTTCGCAGATTTATTATTGAGGTTCGCGTTCCTCTCGGCCCAGCCGCTAAGGCAAGACCCCTGGCCCCAACCCTGGGGGTAACAGGCTGCCCGAGGGGGGACCTTAGCCAATCGGCGAGGCCCACCCGGCGATCACAAAACTGCAACCGCCGGACCCACCGCGCGACCCCATCCCACCCGACTGTGAGCACAGAGGGGCGAGACGGAACCTCCCGGGAGATCTCCTCCCCGAGAGCCGCGAGACCGAGTCGCGACTCCCTCCACACGGCCGCTTTCCGGCTGCGCCGAGGCGCAGCTAGGGGTGCGCCCAGAACCCGCCAGTTTTGGTCCACGCCAGCCGAAGCCGGGACCACCCACGCCGGAGTGGCTTCCCCTATCCGCCACCCGGGGACGCGCCTGATGGGAGTCTGGCAACTCCACACGGGAACCTAACCTAACCTTTTTTTTTTTTTTTTTTTTTTAAGGTCCCAAAAAATGCATTTACGCATTCCCCGCCACAATGGGGTCGTGACGGGGATATGTGGGACTCGCCGCCCCCCACCAACCAACCAGTGGGGCGGAATACCCACTAAAAAACAGACCATTTGCCTCACGCGCATTTCGAGGGGGACACGGGAATTGCTGTGCATGACACCGCGGCCCCTCTGGCGCGCCCCGCATAACGCGGGGAACCCGGCAGGAAGGCCCTGAAAAGGTAGGGCTCTCCCCTTCTCGAGAGCTTTGAAGAACGGGTGAGGACAGACCCCGTGTCTCACCCGCGCTCTCGGCCACCCACCTAGCTGGACGGTGGGGGCGTCGCCACACGCCGCTCACTCTGAGTCCCCGAAGGAATGGGGAGAGGAGCAGCGGGGGCCGCAGCTGAGGAAGTCTTAGCTGCGGCAACCTTCTTCTTCGCCGGACGGGGTGGGCTGCACTTGCAGCCCTTCGCACCCACCAAATGATTGGCAGGTCTACCCGCATCCTCACAGACAGGGCAATGCGGCTCAGATGTGCACGCCGCCGCCCTATGACCTGACTGACCACAACGATAGCACAGACGGCTGCGGTCGATATCGCTTTTGCAGTTAAACTGCTGGTGTCCAGGTTCGAAGCACCTGAAGCACTTCTGGGGCCTGGCCGCCAACAGTCTAACGCCAACAGCGCTCCACCCTAAGAGCAGCCGCCTACCAGCGACCAACTTTTTAGCTGCGGCCACTGGGCAGCGCACCCAAACGGCACCCAACCCAGAAGGGCCGCGACGTATCTCTCCTACTCTTACACTCCCTTCGGGGCACTCCCCCCTCAGGGCTACCGACGACACGACCTGATCCCTATCGACGCTGTCGTCGAGGCCGATGAGGCGCAGTTCAGAGCACTTCATGGGCCTAGAAACCACGACATCGGGGACCAGAACCCCTCTCAAGGCAGCGGCAAAGCTATCCGCCTTCTCGCCCTTATCGCCCCAGACTTCTAGGACACGCCCGCCGGATTGCGTCTTGCGAATTCTCAGCTTGTCTGGCTCTATTCCATGATCCGCCGGACAGACTTTTCCTACCACTTCCTTGAGTACCTTAGCATACGTAAGGCCTTTCTCCAATGACTCCTGCGGCAGAGACAGAGCAATCGCCGAAGATTTGGGCTCTTGCATCTTCTGCTTGCGAGGCTTTTTCTTGTGCTTTGGCTTCGCAACCTTCTTCGCGGGCTGTTTCTCAGCGGGCTGTTTCGCAGCGGGCCTGGACCTCCGCTTGGTGACAACGGTAAAACCGCCGTCAGCTGGTACAGACGGAGTTAAAACCACCTCTTCTTGAGCGGACGGAGCCACAGACTTCTGGGCTCGCCGCTTCTCTTTCTTCTTTTTCACTGCAGATGGTGCAGCAGGCCGCACAGTAGAAGCTACTGTTGCTGGCGGCAAACGCGCGTCCAAGAGGGCCGTAAGTTTACGGAGGATGGACGCCTCTAAGTCCTCCAATGGAGGAGAAACCGCTGGTGCAGCTACCGGGGAGCTCACTCTACCCGGTGAAGGAAAAGACGGCGCAACGAAATCTTCCACAGCGGGAGGCATGGACCTCTCCCGCTGGTTCTGCCGTGACGTCCTCTCACTGCGCAGTTGCTCTTTCAGCACATCTACTTCGTCTCCAAGCTTCATCATCTGGACGCTTAGCTCGGCCACCTTGGTCCGCAGGCGGTCGTTGTCCTCCTGCAGGTTCTTGGACTCGATCGAAGAAAAAGAGCGGTCATACATGTCGCCGACCGCTCCTCTTATTGATATGACAGCGGCGTTTAGGGCTTTGACGTAGGTGCCCTTTAAGTTTCCTGACTTCTTCGCCACGTTTTCGACCACTGTCAGGTCGACCTCAACCCCCTTCACAAGTTCCGAAACTGGGACCCGTTCGATCGGTCTCTCCACATGGCCACGCTCGCTTCTCTGAGCGCGTGCTGCGTTGGCCAGCTCCAAGACCTCAGCCTCCTTCTGCGCAGCGAGACGAGCTTGCTCTTCAGCCCGCGCTCTCTTCGCCGTCTGCAGAAAAGTACGCGCCTTCCCTAGGCCCATACAAAGACCATGCGTAGGAGGCCTACCGCGCCCCTTCTTCACGGCATCCGCTGGACCTTTAGCCGACACTTCGGCTTCTACCTCTTCTTCGACCTCAGAGTGGTCGTCGCTGTCTAGCTCCACCTCAGACAAAACACCCTCTGAATCTCCCTCGCTCAAATCAGAGAGAGACCGGTTTGCCTCCCTCTCCAACGCCTCTAAAACCCGCATTTGGTCGCGGTATCGAATTACAACCTCGGCCCTCGACAACATCTGGCCCGGGATGCGACTCACCCCCTCACTCTCCGCGCCTGAAAGCGCACCTTCCTCCGCGTCTTGCGACGCCACACCCTCCGACGAAACGAAATTTTTATTTAAAGAATCCATATGAGTCCCACGAGTATGGGGGAAATAAAAAGTCCACCCGGGCAGTGCCCCCTGTACCCGGGTAAGCGTAAATTTATCGACCAGAGGGGCCGCTGATCCCCTGGCCGAGTGACGCCCTTGAGACTGGTCACCCACCAGCCATTCATCCTCTCGCCGGGCGTAAGCTTAGGATTAGGGATTTATTATTGAGGTTGTCTCCTCTCGGTCCGGCCGTTGAAGGCAAAACCCCTGGTCCCCAGAATGGGGGTAACAGTTTGCCCGACGGGTGGGGATGAAACCCAGCCCGCCGCGCGAGATCCTATCTCTCACCCCCTGGCAAAACCGAGAGGAGAGACAGGAAACCAGAGCCGGGAAGGCTCGCCACCCCGAAAAAGCCGCGAAACAGAACGCGGCTCCCCACCCCAGGGCCGCTTTCCAGCCGCGAAATGCGACCGGGGGTGCGCCCCACAAAACCCACCAGTTTTGGTCCGCGCCGGACTTACATTATTTAAAAGCCGGTACCACAATGTGTGGCATGCCCCTATCCGCCACCTGGGGACGCGCCCGATGGGAGTCTGGCAACTCCACACGGGAACCTAACCTAACCTTTTTTTTTTTTTTTTTTTTTTTTTTTTTAACCTTTGAAAAATGCCTTATGCATACCCAGAGGCCACGGGGAGGCTCACTGGGTTATGTCGGACTCGCACCGACTAAAAAACAAAGGAACACCTACTCGCGCGGTCGGACAGAGCGGACAAGGGACCACCTTTCGGATTACACACATGTCCGCCCTCCGCGCAGCCCGCCGTGAGGCAGGCTCACTCGCAACGGAGGGACCTGGGTTAAGGGCCACTCCCCGTCCCGGAGCCGTACAAGGCGGGCGAAAACTTCCCCGTTATTCGCCCGCAGCTCCCAGCCACCACACCTCGTGAGAGGGCGGCGGCCACCTCGCGCCGCGCCCACTGAGCCCTACACCTCGGGCCAGCTGCGGCAGGGGCCGCTGCGGCATCACTAAAAGCGACGCCGCTGCGGACTTGGCGTCATTTTTTATAGAGGTTGACTTCCTCTTACCGCCGTCCGGCCCTCCCGGCCACGGCGTCCCCGTGCCATTATTTTAGAGAGGTTGGCTTCCTCTTTCCGCGCTCAGGGCGGGGTCACACCCCGAGGCGTCCACGCGCCGCGCCCACTGGGCCCCACCCTAGGGGCACACAGCTGCGGCAGGGGCATTTTTTATAGAGGTTTGCATCCTCTCACGCCCACCGCCATGAAGGCGGCTGCGTCCTCTCGCCGCGCCCACCGAACCTCTCCGCGAGGCCGGCTGCGGCAGGGGCCGCTGCAGCGCCGAACAAGCGACGCCGCTGCGGGCTTTTTCGCAGATTTATTATTGAGGTTCGCGTTCCTCTCGGCCCAGCCGCTAAGGCAAGACCCCTGGCCCCAACCCTGGGGGTAACAGGCTGCCCGAAGGGGGACCGTAGCCAATCGGCAAGGCCCACCCGGCGATCACAAAACTGCAACCGCCGGACCCACCGCGCGACCCCATCCCACCCGACTGTTAGAACAGAGGGGCGAGACGGAACCTCCCGGGAGATCTCCTCCCCGAGAGCCGCGAGACCGAGTCGCGACTCCCTCCACACGGCCGCTTTCCGGCTGCGCCGAGACGCAGCCAGGGGTGCGCCCAGAACCCGCCAGTTTTGGTCCACGCCAGCCGAAGCCGGGACCACCCACGCCGGAGTGGCTTCCCCTATCCGCCACCCGGGGACGCGCCTGATGGGAGTCTGGCAACTCCACACGGGAACCTAACCTAACCTAACCTAACCTAACCTAACCTAACCTAACCTAACCTAACCTAACCTAACCTAACCTAACCTAACCTAACCTAACCTAACCTAACCTAACCTAACCTAACCTAACCTAACCTAACCTAACCTAACCTAACCTAACCTAACCTAACCTAACCTAACCTAACCTAACCTAACCTAACCTAACCTAACCTAACCTAACCTAACCTAACCTAACCTAACCTAACCTAACCTAACCTAACCTAACCTAACCTAACCTAACCTAACCTAACCTAACCTAACCTAACCTAACCTAACCTAACCTAACCTAACCTAACCTAACCTAACCTAACCTAACCTAACCTAACCTAACCTAACCTAACCTAACCTAACCTAACCTAACCTAACCTAACCTAACCTTTTTTTTTTTTTTTTTTTTTTTAACCTTTGAAAAATGCATTATGCATACCCAGAGGCCACGGGGAGGCTCACTGGGTTATGTCGGACTCGCACCGACTAAAAAACAAAGGAACACCTACTCGCGCGGTCGGACAGAGCGGACAAGGGACCACCTTTCGGATTACACACATGTCCGCCCTCCGCGCAGCCCGCCGTGAGGCAGGCTCACTCGCAACGGAGGGACCTGTGTTAAGGGCCACTCCCCGTCCCGGAGCTGTACGAGGCGGGCGAAAACTTCCCCGTTATTCGCCCGCAGCTCCCAGCCACCACACCTCGTGAGAGGGCGGCGGCCACCTCGCGCCGCGCCCACTGAGCCCTACACCTCGGGCCAGCTGCGGCAGGGGCCGCTGCGGCATCACTAAAAGCGACGCCGCTGCGGACTTGGCGTCATTTTTTATAGAGGTTGACTTCCTCTTACCGCCGTCCGGCCCTCCCGGCCACGGCGTCCCCGTGCCATTATTTTAGAGAGGTTGGCTTCCTCTTTCCGCGCTCAGGGCGGGGTCACACCCCGAGGCGTCCACGCGCCGCGCCCACTGGGCCCCACCCTAGGGGCACACAGCTGCGGCAGGGGCATTTTTTACCGAGGTTTGCCTCCTCGCACGCCCACCGCCATGAAGGCGGCTGCGTCCTCTCGCCGCGCCCACCGAACCTCTCCGCGAGGCCAGCTGCGGCAGGGGCCGCTGCAGCGCCGAACAAGCGACGCCGCTGCGGGCTTTTTCGCCGATTTATTATTGAGGTTCGCGTTCCTCTCGGCCCAGCCGCTAAGGCAAGACCCCTGGCCCCAACCCTGGGGGTAACAGGCTGCCCGAAGGGGGACCTTAGCCAATCGGCGAGGCCCACCCGGCGATCACAAAACTGCAACCGCCGGACCCACCGCGCGACCCCATCCCACCCGACTGTCAGAACAGAGGGGCGAGACGGAACCTCCCGGGAGATCTCCTCCCCGAGAGCCGCGAGACCGAGTCGCGACTCCCTCCACACGGCCGCTTTCCGGCTGCGCCGAGACGCAGCCAGGGGTGCGCCCAGAACCCGCCAGTTTTGGTCCACGCCAGCCGAAGCCGGGACCACCCACGCCGGAGTGGCTTCCCCTATCCGCCACCCGGGGACGCGCCTGATGGGAGTCTGGCAACTCCACACGGGAACCTAACCTAACCTAACCTAACCTAACCTAACCTAACCTAACCTAACCTAACCTAACCTAACCTAACCTAACCTAACCTAACCTAACCTTTTTTTTTTTTTTTTTTTTTTTTTAACCTTTGAAAAATGCCTTATGCATACCCAGAGGCCACGGGGAGGCTCACTGGGTTATGTCGGACTCGCACCGACTAAAAAACAAAGGAACACCTACTCGCGCGGTCGGACAGAGCGGACAAGGGACCACCTTTCGGATTACACACATGTCCGCCCTCCGCGCAGCCCGCCGTGAGGCAGGCTCACTCGCAACGGAGGGACCTGTGTTAAGGGCCACTCCCCGTCCCGGAGCCGTACAAGGCGGGCGAAAACTTCCCCGTTATTCGCCCGCAGCTCCCAGCCACCACACCTCGTGAGAGGGCGGCGGCCACCTCGCGCCGCGCCCACTGAGCCCTACACCTCGGGCCAGCTGCGGCAGGGGCCGCTGCGGCATCACTAAATGCGACGCCGCTGCGGACTTGGCGTCATTTTTTATAGAGGTTGACTTCCTCTTACCGCCGTCCGGCCCTCCCGGCCACGGCGTCCCCGTGCCATTATTTTAGAGAGGTTGGCTTCCTCTTTCCGCGCTCAGGGCGGGGTCACACCCCGAGGCGTCCACGCGCCGCGCCCACTGGGCCCCACCCTAGGGGCACACAGCTGCGGCAGGGGCATTTTTTATAGAGGTTTGCATCCTCTCACGCCCACCGCCATGAAGGCGGCTGCGTCCTCTCGCCGCGCCCACCGAACCTCTCCGCGAGGCCGGCTGCGGCAGGGGCCGCTGCAGCGCCGAACAAGCGACGCCGCTGCGGGCTTTTTCGCAGATTTATTATTGAGGTTCGCGTTCCTCTCGGCCCAGCCGCTAAGGCAAGACCCCTGGCCCCAACCCTGGGGGTAACAGGCTGCCCGAAGGGGGACCGTAGCCAATCGGCAAGGCCCACCCGGCGATCACAAAACTGCAACCGCCGGACCCACCGCGCGACCCCATCCCACCCGACTGTTAGAACAGAGGGGCGAGACGGAACCTCCCGGGAGATCTCCTCCCCGAGAGCCGCGAGACCGAGTCGCGACTCCTTCCACACGGCCGCTTTCCGGCTGCGCCGAGACGCAGCCAGGGGTGCGCCCAGAACCCGCCAGTTTTGGTCCACGCCAGCCGAAGCCGGGACCACCCACGCCGGAGTGGCTTCCCCTATCCGCCACCCGGGGACGCGCCTGATGGGAGTCTGGCAACTCCACACGGGAACCTAACCTAACCTAACCTAACCTAACCTAACCTAACCTAACCTAACCTAACCTAACCTAACCTAACCTAACCTAACCTAACCTTTTTTTTTTTTTTTTTTTTTTTTTTTTAAGGTCCCAAAAAATGCCTTTACGCATTCCCCGCCACAATGGGGTCGTGACGGGGATATGTGGGACTCGCCGCCCCCCACCAACCAACCAACGGGGCGGAATACCCACTAAAAAACAGACCATTTGCCTCACGCGCATTTCGAGGGGGACACGGGAATTGCTGTGGCATGACACCGTGTCCCCTCTGGCGCGCCCCGCATAACGCGGGAAACTCGGCAGGAAGGCCCTGAAAAGGTAGGGCTCTCCCCTTCTCGAGAGCTTTGAAGAGCGGGTGAGGACAGACCCCAAGTCTCACCCGCGCTCTCGGCCACCCACCTAGCTGGACGGTGGGGGTATCTCCACACGCCGCTCACTCTGAGTCCCCGAAGAAGTGGGGAGAGGAGCAGCGGGGGCCGCAGCTGAGGAAGTCTTAGCTGCGGCAACCTTCTTCTTCGCCGGACGGGGTGGGCTGCACTTGCAGCCCTTCGCACCCACCAAATGATTGGCAGGTCTACCCGCATCCTCACAGACAGGGCAATGCGGCTCAGATGTGCACGCCGCCGCCCTATGACCCGACTGACCACAACGATAGCACAGACGGCTGCGGTCGATGTCGCTTTTGCAGTTAAACTGCTGGTGTCCAGGTTCGAAGCACCTGAAGCACTTCTGGGGCCTGGCCGCCAACAGTCTAACGCTAACAGCGCTCCACCCTAAGAGCAGCCGCCTACCAGCGACCAACTTTTTAGCCGCGGCCACTGGGCAGCGCACCCAAACGGCACCCAACCCAGAAGGGCCGCGACGTATCTCTCCTACTCTTACACTCCCTTCGGGGCACTCCCCCCTCAGGGCTACCGACGACACGACCTGATCCCTATCGACGCTGTCGTCGAGGCCGATGAGGCGCAGCTCAGAGCACTTCATCGGCCTAGAAACTACGACATCGGGGACCAGAACCCCTCTCAAGGCAGCGGCGAAACTATCCGCCTTCTCGCCCTTATCGCCCCAGACTTCTAGGACGCGCCCACCGGATTGCGTCTTGCGGATTCGCAGCTTCTCTGGCTCTATTCCGTGATCCGCCGGACAGACTTTCCCTACTGCATCCTTCAGCACCTTTGCGTAGGAAAGGCCTTTCTCCAGAGCCTCCTGCGGCAGAGATAGTGCAATCGCCGAAGACTTAGGCACTTGCATCTTCTGCTTGCGCTGTGCTTTGCGCTTCGACGACGTAGCCTTCTTCTTCACCTCAGCGGGCCTGGACTTCCGCTTGGTAACCAACGTAAAACCGTCGTTAGCTGGTTCAGACGGAGTTGGAACTGCCTCTTCTTGAGCGGGCGGAGCCACAGACTTCTGGGCTCGCCGCTTCTCTCTCTTCTTTTTTGCTGCAGAAGTAGCAGCTGGCCGCACTGCAGGGGCTAGCGCCACTGGCGGCAAACGCGCGTCCAAAAGAGCTGTAAGCTTTTGGAGGATCGACGCTTCTAAGTCCTCCAGAGGGGAAGAAACCGCTGGAGTAGTAACCGGGGAGTGAACTCTACCCGGTGAAGGAAACATCGGCGCGACAATCAACGAAGGAGCTTCCACAACGGGAGGACTGGACCTCTCCCGCTGGCTCTGACGCTCAACCTCCCTCTCCTCTATTAACCGCGACGACCTCTCGTTACGCAGTTGCTCCTTCAGCACGTCCACTTCGTCCGCAAGCTGCGTCATTCGGACGCTGAGTTCGGCCACCTTGGTCCGCAGGCGGTCATTGTCCTCCTGCAGTTGTTTGGACTCCACTGATGAAAAAGATCGGTCGTAGATGTCGCCGACCGCTCCCCTAATCGAAGTGACGGCTTCTTTGAGGGCTTTGACATAAGTGCCCTTAAGATGTCCAGACTTCTTCGCCACATTTTCGACAACAGTCAAGTCGACTTCCACCCCCTTCACCAGTTCCGACACTGGGATTCGTTCGATCGGTCTCTCGACGTGGCCACGCTCGCTTCTCAGAGCACGCGCTGCGTTGGCCATCTCCAAAACCTCAGCCTCCTTCTGCGCAGCGAGACGAGCTTGCTCTTCAGCCCGCGCTCTCTTCGCCGTCTGCAGATCCGTACGCGCCTTTCCTAGACCCATGCACAGACCATGCGTAGGGGGCCTGCCGCGCCCCTTCCTCGCGACGTTCGCTGGACCTTTGGCCGACACTTCGGCTTCCTCGTCCACAGAGTGGTCGTCACTGTCCAGCTCCACCTCAGACAAGACACCCTCCGAGTCACCCTCACTCAAATCGGAGATAGAGCGATTTGCCTCCCTCTCCAACGCCTCTAAAACCCGCATTTGATCGCGGTATTTAATGACAACCTCGGCCCTCGACAACATCTGGCCCGGGATGCGACTCATCCCCTCACTCTCCGCGCCTGAAAGCGCACCTTCCTCCGCGTCTTGCGACGCCACACCCTCCGACGAAACGAAATTTTTATTAAAAGAATCCATATGAGTCCCACGAGTATGGGGGAAATAAAAAGTCCACCCGGGCAGTGCCCCCTGTACCCGGGTAAGCGTAAATTTATCGACCAGAGGGGCCGCTGATCCCCTGGCCGAGTGACGCCCTTGAGACTGGTCACCCACCAGCCATTCATCCTCTCGCCGGGCGCAAGCTTAGGATTAGGGATTTATTATTGAGGTTGTCTCCTCTCGGTCCGGCCGTTGAAGGCAAGACCCCTGGTCCCCAGAATGGGGGTAACAGTTTGCCCGACGGGTGGGGATGAAACCCAGCCCGCCGCGCGAGATCCTATCTCTCAGCCCCCTGGCAAAACAGAAGGGAGAGATAGGAAACCAGAGCCGGGAAGGCTCGCCACCCCGAAAAAGCCGCGACACAGAACGCGGCTCCCCACCCCAGGGCCGCTTTCCAGCCGCGAAGTGCGACCGGGGGTGCGCCCCACAAAACCCACCAGTTTTGGTCCGCGCCGGACTTACATTAAATTAATTAAAAGCCGGTACCACAATGTGTGGCATGCCCCTATCCGCCACCCGGGGACGCGCCCGATGGGAGTCTGGCAACTCCACACGGGAACCTAACCTAACCTAACCTAACCTAACCTAACCTAACCTAACCTAACCTAACCTAACCTAACCTAACCTAACCTAACCTAACCTAACCTTTTTTTTTTTTTTTTTTTTTTTTTTTTTTAACCTTTGAAAAATGCATTATGCATACCCAGAGGCCACGGGGAGGCTCACTGGGTTATGTCGGACTCGCACCGACTAAAAAACAAAGGAACACCTACTCGCGCGGTCGGACAGAGCGGACAAGGGACCACCTTTCGGATTACACACATGTCCGCCCTCCGCGCAGCCCGCCGTGAGGCAGGCTCACTCGCAACGGAGGGACCTGTGTTAAGGGCCACTCCCCGTCCCGGAGCCGTACAAGGCGGGCGAAAACTTCCCCGTTATTCGCCCGCAGCTCCCAGCCACCACACCTCGTGAGAGGGCGGCGGCCACCTCGCGCCGCGCCCACTGAGCCCTACACCTCGGGCCAGCTGCGGCAGGGGCCGCTGCGGCATCACTAAAAGCGACGCCGCTGCGGACTTGGCGTCATTTTTTATAGAGGTTGACTTCCTCTTACCGCCGTCCGGCCCTCCCGGCCACGGCGTCCCCGTGCCATTATTTTAGAGAGGTTGGCTTCCTCTTTCCGCGCTCAGGGCGGGGTCACACCCCGAGGCGTCCACGCGCCGCGCCCACTGGGCCCCACCCTAGGGGCACACAGCTGCGGCAGGGGCATTTTTTATAGAGGTTTGCATCCTCTTACGCCCACCGCCATGAAGGCGGCTGCGTCCTCTCGCCGCGCCCACCGAACCTCTCCGCGAGGCCGGCTGCGGCAGGGGCCGCTGCAGCGCCGAACAAGCGACGCCGCTGCGGGCTTTTTCGCAGATTTATTATTGAGGTTCGCGTTCCTCTCGGCCCAGCCGCTAAGGCAAGACCCCTGGCCCCAACCCTGGGGGTAACAGGCTGCCCGAAGGGGGACCGTAGCCAATCGGCAAGGCCCACCCGGCGATCACAAAACTGCAACCGCCGGACCCACCGCGCGACCCCATCCCACCCGACTGTTAGAACAGAGGGGCGAGACGGAACCTCCCGGGAGATCTCCTCCCCGAGAGCCGCGAGACCGAGTCGCGACTCCCTCCACACGGCCGCTTTCCGGCTGCGCCGAGACGCAGCCAGGGGTGCGCCCAGAACCCGCCAGTTTTGGTCCACGCCAGCCGAAGCCGGGACCACCCACGCCGGAGTGGCTTCCCCTATCCGCCACCCGGGGACGCGCCTGATGGGAGTCTGGCAACTCCACACGGGAACCTAACCTAACCTAACCTAACCTTTTTTTTTTTTTTTTTTTTTTTTTTTTTTTTTTTAAGGTCCCAAAAAATGCATTTACGCATTCCCCGCCACAATGGGGTCGTGACGGGGATATGTGGGACTCGCCGCCCCCCACCAACCAACCAATGGAGCGGAATACCCACTAAAAAACAGACCATTTGCCTCACGCGCATTTCGAGGGGGACACGGGAATTGCTATCGCATGACACCGCGACCCCTCTGGCGCGCCCCGCATAACGCGGGAAACCCGGCAGGAAGGCCCTGAAAAGGTAGGGCTCTCCCCTTCTCGAGAGCTTTGAAGAGCGGGTGAGGACAGACCCCTAGTCTCACCCGCGCTCTCGGCCACCCACCTAGCTGGACGGTGGGGGCGTCGCCACACGCCGCTCACTCTGAGTCCCCGAAGAAGTGGGGAGAGGAGCGGCGGGGGCCGCAGCTGAGGAAGTCTTAGCTGCGGCAACCTTCTTCTTCGCCGGACGGGGTGGGCTGCACTTGCAGCCCTTCGCACCCACCAAATGATTGGCAGGTCTACCCGCATCCTCACAGACAGGGCAATGCGGCTCAGATGTGCACGCCGCCGCCCTATGACCCGACTGACCACAACGATAGCACAGACGGCTGCGGTCGATGTCGCTTTTGCAGTTAAACTGCTGGTGTCCAGGTTCGAAGCACCTGAAGCACTTCTGGGGCCTGGCCGCCAACAGTCTAACGCTAACAGCGCTCCACCCTAAGAGCAGCCGCCTACCAGCGACCAACTTTTTAGCCGCGGCCACGGGGCAACGCACCCAAACGGCACCCAACCCAGAAGGGCCGCGGCGAATCTCTCCTACCCTCACACTCCCTTCGGGGCACTCCCCCCTCAGGGCTACCGAAGACACCACCTGATCCCTATCGACGCTGTCGTCGAGGCCGATGAGGCGCAGTTCAGAGCACTTCATCGGCCTAGAAACTACGACATCGGGGACCAGAACCCCTCTCAAGGCAGCGGCAAAGCTATCCGCCTTCTCGCCCTTATCGCCCCAGACTTCTAGGACACGCCCGCCGGATTGCGTCTTGCGAATTCTCAGCTTGTCTGGCTCTATTCCATGATCCGCAGGACAGACTTTTCCTACCACTTCCTTGAGTACCTTCGCATACGTAAGGCCCTTCTCCAATGCCTCCTGCGGCAGAGACAGAGCAATCGCCGAAGATTTGGGCTCTTGCATCTTCTGATTGCGAGGCTTTTTCTTGTGCTTTGGCGTCGCAACCTTCTTCGCGGGCTGTTTCTCAGCGGGCTGTTTCGCAGCGGGCCTGGACCTCCGCTTGGCGACTACGGTAAAACCGCCGTCAGCTGCCTCTGCTGGCGCTGGAATAACCACTTCTTGAGCGGGAAGAGCCACAGGTTTTGGGGCTCGCCGCTTCTCCTTCTTTTTGGCTGCGGATGAAGCAGCAGGCCGCACAACAGGAGCTGCTGTGACTGGCGGCAGACGCGACTCCAGGAAAGCTGTAAGCTTCTGGAGAATCGACGCTTCCATTTCCTGTAAATCAGGAACTGCTGGAGCAGCGACCGGGGAGTTAAATGCTCTACCCGGTGACGGAACTGACGGCTCGACACACGGCGGAGGGACGCAAAGTTCTTCCACAGCGGGAGGCATGGACCTCTCCCGCCGGCTCCGACGCTCAGCCTCCAACTCATCTCGTAGCGACTTCTCACTGCGCAGCCGCTCCTTCAGCATGTCCACTTCGTCACTAAGCGTTGTCATTCGGACACTTAGCTCGGCCACCTTGGCCCGCAGGCGGTCGTTGTCCTCCTGCAACTGCTTGGCCTCAATGGAAGAGAAAGAGCGGTCATAGAGATCGCCGACCGCTCCCCTAATCGATATCGCCGCTTCGTTAAGGGCCTTCACATACGTGCCCTTCAAGTTCCCCGACTTTTTCGCCACGTTTTCGACGACTGTCAGGTCGACTTCGACCCCCTTCACCAACTCTGACACCGGGACCCGTTCGACCGGTCTCGGGACGTAAACACGCTCGCTTCTCTGAGCACGCGCAGCGTTGGCCATCTCCAAAACTTCGGCCTCCTTCCGTGCAGCGAGGCGATCTTGCTCTTCAGCCTTCGCTCTTTTCGCTGTCTGAAGATCCTTACGCGCCTTGCCAAGGCCCATGCATAGCCCGTGCGTAGGAGGTCTGCCACGCCCCTTCTTCACGTCGTCCGCTGGACCCTTAGCCGACACTTCGGCTTCAACCTCTTCATCCTCAGAGTGGTCGTCGCTGTCTAGCTCCACCTCAGACAAGATGCCCTCCGAATCACCCTCACTCAGGTCAGAGATAGACCTATTTGCCTCCCTCTCCAAAGCCTCAAGAACCCGCATTTGGTCGCGGTATCGAATTACAACCTCGGCCCTCGACAACATCTGGCCCGGGATGCGACTCACCCCCTCACTCTCCGCGCCTGAAAGCGCACCTTCCTCCGCGTCTTGCGACGCCACACCTTCCGACGAAACGAATTTTTTAGTAGTATCCATAAAAGTCCCACGAGTATGGGGGAAATAAAAAGTCCACCCGGGCAGTGCCCCCTGTACCCGGGTAAGCGAAAATTTATCGACCAGAGGGGCCGCTGATCCCCTGGCCGAGTGACGCCCTAAAGACTGGTCACCCACCAGCCATTCATCTTCTCGCCGGGCGTAAAGCTTAAGATTAGGGATTTATTATTGAGGTTGTCTCCTCTCGGTCCGGCCGTTGAAGGCAAGACCCCTGGTCCCCAGAATGGGGGTAACAGTTTGCCCGACGGGTGGGGATGAAACCCAGCCCGCCGCGCGAGATCCTATCTCTCAGCCCCCTGGCAAAACAGAGAGGAGAGATAGGAAACCAGAGCCGGGAAGGCTCGCCACCCCGAAAAGCCGCGACACAGAACGCGGCTCCCCACCCCTGGGCCGCTTTCCAGCCGCGAAATGCGACCGGGGGTGCGCCCCACAAAACCCGCCAGTTTTGGTCCGCGCCGGACTTACATTACATTATTTAAAAGCCGGTACCACAATGTGTGGCATGCCCCTATCCGCCACCTGGGGACGCGCCCGATGGGAGTCTGGCAACTCCACACGGGAACCTAACCTAACCTTTTTTTTTTTTTTTTTTTTTTTTTTTTTTTTTTTTTTTTTTTTTTTTTTTTATGGTCCCAAAAAATGCATTTACGCATTCCCCGCCACAATGGGGTCGTGACGGGGATATGTGGGACTCGCCGCCCCCCACCAACCAACCAACGGGGCGGAATACCCACTAAAAAACAGACCGTTTGCCTCACGCGCATTTCGAGGGGGACACGGGAATAGCTGTGGCATGACACCGCGACCCCTCTGGCGCGCCCCGCATAACGCGGGCAACTCGGCAGGAAGGCCCTGAAAAGGTAGGGCTCTCCCCTTCTCGAGAGCTTTGAAGAGCGGGTGAGGACAGACCCCGAGTCTCACCCGCGCTCTCGGCCACCCACCTAGCTGGACGGTGGGGGTATCTCCACACGCCGCTCACTCTGAGTCCCCGAAGCAGTGGGGAGAGGAGCGGCGGGGGCCGCAGCTGAGGAAGTCTTAGCTGCGGCAACCTTCTTCTTCGCTGGACGGGGTGGGCTGCACTTGCAGCCCTTCGCACCCACCAGATGACTGGCAGGTCTACCTACATCCCCGCAGACAGGGCAATGCGGCTCAGATGTGCACGCCGCCGCCCTATGACCCGATTGACCACAACGATAGCACAGACGGCTGCGGTCGATATCGCTTTTGCAGTTAAACTGCTGGTGTCCAGGTTCGAAGCACCTGAAGCACTTCTGGGGCCTGGCCGCCAACAGTCTAACGCTAACAGCGCTCCACCCTAAAAGCAGCCGCCTACCAGCAACCAACTTTTTAGCCGCTGCCACTGGGCAACGCACCCAGACGGCACCCAGCCCAGAAGGGCCGCGGCGAATCTCCCCTACCCTCACACTCCCTTCGGGGCACTCCCCCCTCAGGGCTACCGAAGACACCACCTGATCTCTATCGACGCTGTCGTCGAGGCCGATGAGGCGCAGTTCAGAGCACTTCATCGGCCTAGAAACTACGACATCGGGGACCAGAACCCCTCTCAAGGCAGCGGCAAAACTATCCGCCTTCTCGCCCTTGTCACCCCGAACCTCCAGGACTCGCGCACCAGATTGCGACTTCCTGATACGCAGGTCTTCTGGCTTAATGCCGTGATCCGCCGGACATACCTTTCCTACTGCATCCTTCAGCACCTTTGCGTAGGAAAGGCCTTTCTCCAGAGCCTCCTGCGGCAGAGATAGTGCAATCGCCGAAGACTTGGGCTCTTGCATTTTCTGCTTACGTTGCGTTTTGCGCTTCGACTTCTGAGCCTTCTTCTTCGCCTCAGCGGGCCTGGACTTCCGCTTGGCAACCAACGTAAACCCGTCGTTAGCTGGTTCAGACGGAGTTGGAACCACCTCTTCTTGAGCGGGCGGAGCCACAGACTTCTGGGCTCGCCGCTTCTTCTTCTTTTTAGCTGCGGATGAAGCAGCAGGCCGCACAACAGGAACTGCTGTGACTGGCGGCAGACGCGACTCCAGGAAAGCTGTAAGCTTCTGGAGAATCGACGCTTCCATTTCCTGTAGATCAGGAACTGCTGGAGCAGCGACCGGGGAGTTGAATGCTCTACCCGGTGACGGAACTGACGGCTCGACACACGGCGGAGGGACACAAAGTTCTTGCACAGCGGGAGGCATGGACCTCTCCCGCTGGTTCTGACGCTCAGCCTCCAACTCATCTCGTAGCGACCTCTCGCTGCGCAGCTGTTCCTTTAGCATGGCCACTTCGTCACTAAGCGTTGTCATTCGGACACTTAGCTCGGCCACCTTGGTCCGCAGGCGGTCATTGTCCTCCTGCAGTTGTTTGGACTCCACTGATGAAAAAGAGCGGTCGTAGATGTCGCCGACCGCTCCCCTAATCGAAGTGACGGCTTCTTTGAGGGCTTTGACATAAGTGCCCTTAAGATGTCCAGACTTCTTCGCCACATTTTCGACAACAGTCAGGTCGACTTCCACCCCCTTCACCAGTTCCGACACTGGGATTCGTTCGATCGGTCTCTCGACGTGGCCACGCTCGCTTCTCAGAGCACGCGCTGCGTTGGCCATCTCCAAAACCTCAGCCTCTTTCTGCGCAGCGAGACGAGCTTGCTCATCCGCCTTCGCTCTCTTCGCCGTCTGGAGAAATGAACGCGCCTTCCCTAGCCCCATACAGAGACCATGCGTAGGGGGCCTACCGCGCCCCTTCTTCACGGCATCCGCTGGACCTTTAGCCGACACTTCGGCTTCTACCTCTTCTTCGACCTCGAAGTGGTCGTCACTGTCCAGCTCCACCTCAGACAAGATACCCTCGAAATCTCCCTCACTCAAATCGGAGATAGAGCGATTTGCCTCCCTCTCCAACGCCTCCAAAACCCGCATTTGGTCGCGGTAACGAATCACCACCTCGGCCCTCGACAACATCTGGCCCGGGATGCGACTCACCCCCTCACTCTCCGCGCCTGAAAGCGCACCTTCCTCCGCGTCTTGCGACGCCACACCCTCCGACGAAACGAAATTTTTATTAAAAGAATCCATATGAGTCCCACGAGTATGGGGGAAATAAAAAGTCCACCCGGGCAGTGCCCCCTGTACCCGGGTAAGCGTAAATTTATCGACCAGAGGGGCCGCTGATCCCCTGGCCGAGTGACGCCCTAAAGACTGGTCACCCACCAGCCATTCATCCTCTCGCCGGGCGTAAGCTTAGGATTGGGGATTTATTATTGAGGTTGTCTCCTCTCGGTCCGGCCGGTGAAGGCAAGACCCCTGGTCCCCAGAATGGGGGTAACAGTTTGCCCGACGGGTGGGAATGAAACCCTGCCCGCCGCGCGATCCCATCTCCAAGCCCCCTGACAGAACAGAGGGGGGAGACAAGAAAACCAGAGCCGGGAAGGCTCGCCACCCCGAAAAAGCCACGACGCAGAACGCGGCTCCCCACCCCAGGGCCGCTTTCCAGCCGCGAAGTGCGACCGGGGGTGCGCCCCACAAAACCCGCCAGTTTTGGTCCGCGCCGGCCTTATACAAGCCGGTACCACAAAGTGTGGCTTTCCCCTATCCGCCACCCGGGGACGCGCCTGATGGGAGTCTGGCAACTCCACACGGGAACCTAACCTTTTTTTTTTTTTTTTTTTTTTTTTAACCTTTGAAAAATGCCTTATGCATACCCAGAGGCCACGGGGAGGCTCACTGGGTTATGTCGGACTCGCACCGACTAAAAAACAAAGGAACACCTACTCGCGCGGTCGGACAGAGCGGACAAGGGACCACCTTTCGGATTACACACATGTCCGCCCTCCGCGCAGCCCGCCGTGAGGCAGGCTCACTCGCAACGGAGGGACCTGGGTTAAGGGCCACTCCCCGTCCCGGAGCTGTACGAGGCGGGCGAAAACTTCCCCGTTATTCGCCCGCAGCTCCCAGCCACCACACCTCGTGAGAGGGCGGCGGCCACCTCGCGCCGCGCCCACTGAGCCCTACACCTCGGGCCAGCTGCGGCAGGGGCCGCTGCGGCATCACTAAAAGCGACGCCGCTGCGGACTTGGCGTCATTTTTTATAGAGGTTGACTTCCTCTTACCGCCGTCCGGCCCTCCCGGCCACGGCGTCCCCGTGCCATTATTTTAGAGAGGTTGGCTTCCTCTTTCCGCGCTCAGGGCGGGGTCACACCCCGAGGCGTCCACGCGCCGCGCCCACTGGGCCCCACCCTAGGGGCACACAGCTGCGGCAGGGGCATTTTTTACCGAGGTTTGCCTCCTCGCACGCCCACCGCCATGAAGGCGGCTGCGTCCTCTCGCCGCGCCCACCGAACCTCTCCGCGAGGCCAGCTGCGGCAGGGGCCGCTGCAGCGCCGAACAAGCGACGCCGCTGCGGGCTTTTTCGCCGATTTATTATTGAGGTTCGCGTTCCTCTCGGCCCAGCCGCTAAGGCAAGACCCCTGGCCCCAACCCTGGGGGTAACAGGCTGCCCGAAGGGGGACCTTAGCCAATCGGCGAGGCCCACCCGGCGATCACAAAACTGCAACCGCCGGACCCACCGCGCGACCCCATCCCACCCGACTGTCAGAACAGAGGGGCGAGACGGAACCTCCCGGGAGATCTCCTCCCCGAGAGCCGCGAGACCGAGTCGCGACTCCCTCCACACGGCCGCTTTCCGGCTGCGCCGAGACGCAGCCAGGGGTGCGCCCAGAACCCGCCAGTTTTGGTCCACGCCAGCCGAAGCCGGGACCACCCACGCCGGAGTGGCTTCCCCTATCCGCCACCCGGGGACGCGCCTGATGGGAGTCTGGCAACTCCACACGGGACGGGAACCTAACCTAACCTTTTTTTTTTTTTTTTTTTTTTTTTTTTTTTTTTTTTTTTTTTAAGGTCCCAAAAAATGCATTTACGCATTCCCCGCCACAATGGGGTCGTGACGGGGATATGTGGGACTCGCCGCCCCCCACCAACCAACCAATGGAGCGGAATACCCACTAAAAAACAGACCATTTGCCTCACGCGCATTTCGAGGGGGACACGGGAATTGCTATCGCATGACACCGCGACCCCTCTGGCGCGCCCCGCATAACGCGGGAAACCCGGCAGGAAGGCCCTGAAAAGGTAGGGCTCTCCCCTTCTCGAGAGCTTTGAAGAGCGGGTGAGGACAGACCCCAAGTCTCACCCGCGCTCTCGGCCACCCACCTAGCTGGACGGTGGGGGCGTCGCCACACGCCGCTCACTCTGAGTCCCCGAAGAAGTGGGGAGAGGAGCAGCGGGGGCCGCAGCTGAGGAAGTCTTAGCTGCGGCAACCTTTTTCTTCGCCGGACGGGGTGGGCTGCACTTGCAGCCCTTCGCACCCACCAAATGATTGGCAGGTCTACCCGCATCCTCACAGACAGGGCAATGCGGCTCAGATGTGCACGCCGCCGCCCTATGACCCGACTGACCACAACGATAGCACAGACGGCTGCGGTCGATGTCGCTTTTGCAGTTAAACTGCTGGTGTCCAGGTTCGAAGCACCTGAAGCACTTCTGGGGCCTGGCCGCCAACAGTCTAACGCTAACAGCGCTCCACCCTAAAAGCAGCCGCCTACCAGCAACCAACTTTTTAGCCGCTGCCACTGGGCAACGCACCCAGACGGCACCCAGCCCAGAAGGGCCGCGGCGAATCTCCCCTACCCTCACACTCCCTTCGGGGCACTCCCCCCTCAGGGCTACAGAAGACACGACCTGATCCCTATCGACGCTGTCGTCGAGGCCGATGAGGCGCAGCTCAGAGCACTTCATCGGCCTAGAAACTACGACATCGGGGACCAGAACCCCTCTCAAGGCAGCGGCGAAACTATCCGCCTTCTCGCCCTTATCGCCCCAGACTTCTAGGACGCGCCCACCGGATTGCGTCTTGCGGATTCGCAGCTTCTCTGGCTCTATTCCATGATCCGCCGGACAGACTTTCCCTACCACTTCCTTGAGTACTTTCGCGTACGTGAGGCCTTTCTCCAATGCCTCCTGCGGCAGAGACAGAGCAATCGCCGAAGATTTGGGCTCTTGCATCTTCTGCTTGCGAGGCTTTTTCTTGCGCTTGGGCTTCGCAACCTTCTTCGCGGGCTGTTTCTCAGCGGGCTGTTTCGTAGCGGGCCTGGACCTCCGCTTGGCGACTACGGTAAAACCGCCGTCAGCTGCCTCTGCTGGCGCTGGAATAACCACCTCTTGAGCGGGAAGAGCCACAGGTTTTGGGGCTCGCCGCTTCTCCTTCTTTTTAGCTGCGGATGAAGCAGCAGGCCGCACAACAGGAGCTGCTGTGACTGGCGGCAGACGCGACTCCAGGAAAGCTGTAAGCTTCTGGAGAATCGACTCTTCCATTTCCTGTAGATCAGGAACTGCTGGAGCAGCGACCGGGGAGTTAAATGCTCTACCCGGTGACGGAACTGACGGCTCGACACACGACGGAGGGACACAAAGTTCTTCCACAGCGGGAGGCATGGACCTCTCCCGCTGGTTCTGACGCTCAGCCTCCAACTCATCTCGCAGCGACCTCTCACTGCGCAGCTGTTCCTTCAGCACGTCCACTTCGTCGCCAAGCTTTGTCATTCGGACACTTAGCTCGGCCACCTTGACCCGCAGACGATCGTTGTCTTAACCTTTTTTTTTTTTTTTTTTAACCTTTGAAAAATGCATTATGCATACCCAGAGGCCACGGGGAGGCTCACTGGGTTATGTCGGACTCGCACCGACTAAAAAACAAAGGAACACCTACTCGCGCGGTCGGACAGAGCGGACAAGGGACCACCTTTCGGATTACACACATGTCCGCCCTCCGCGCAGCCCGCCGTGAGGCAGGCTCACTCGCAACGGAGGGACCTGTGTTAAGGGCCACTCCCCGTCCCGGAGCTGTACGAGGCGGGCGAAAACTTCCCCGTTATTCGCCCGCAGCTCCCAGCCACCACACCTCGTGAGAGGGCGGCGGCCACCTCGCGCCGCGCCCACTGAGCCCTACACCTCGGGCCAGCTGCGGCAGGGGCCGCTGCGGCATCACTAAAAGCGACGCCGCTGCGGACTTGGCGTCATTTTTTATAGAGGTTGACTTCCTCTTTCCGCCGTCCGGCCCTCCCGGCCACGGCGTCCCCGTGCCATTATTTTAGAGAGGTTGGCTTCCTCTTTCCGCGCTCAGGGCGGGGTCACACCCCGAGGCGTCCACGCGCCGCGCCCACTGGGCCCCACCCTAGGGGCACACAGCTGCGGCAGGGGCATTTTTTACCGAGGTTTGCCTCCTCGCACGCCCACCGCCATGAAGGCGGCTGCGTCCTCTCGCCGCGCCCACCGAACCTCTCCGCGAGGCCAGCTGCGGCAGGGGCCGCTGCAGCGCCGAACAAGCGACGCCGCTGCGGGCTTTTTCGCCGATTTATTATTGAGGTTCGCGTACCTCTCGGCCCAGCCGCTAAGGCAAGACCCCTGGCCCCAACCCTGGGGGTAACAGGCTGCCCGAAGGGGGACCTTAGCCAATCGGCGAGGCCCACCCGGCGATCACAAAACTGCAACCGCCGGACCCACCGCGCGACCCCATCCCACCCGACTGTCAGAACAGAGGGGCGAGACGGAACCTCCCGGGAGATCTCCTCCCCGAGAGCCGCGAGACCGAGTCGCGACTCCCTCGTTGTCTTAACCTAACCTTTTTTTTTTTTTTTTTTTTTTTTTTTTTTTTTTTTTTTTTAACCTTTGAAAAATGCCTTATGCATACCCAGAGGCCACGGGGAGGCTCACTGGGTTATGTCGGACTCGCACCGACTAAAAAACAAAGGAACACCTACTCGCGCGGTCGGACAGAGCGGACAAGGGACCACCTTTCGGATTACACACATGTCCGCCCTCCGCGCAGCCCGCCGTGAGGCAGGCTCACTCGCAACGGAGGGACCTGGGTTAAGGGCCACTCCCCGTCCCGGAGCCGTACAAGGCGGGCGAAAACTTCCCCGTTATTCGCCCGCAGCTCCCAGCCACCACACCTCGTGAGAGGGCGGCGGCCACCTCGCGCCGCGCCCACTGAGCCCTACACCTCGGGCCAGCTGCGGCAGGGGCCGCTGCGGCATCACTAAATGCGACGCCGCTGCGGACTTGGCGTCATTTTTTATAGAGGTTGACTTCCTCTTACCGCCGTCCGGCCCTCCCGGCCACGGCGTCCCCGTGCCATTATTTTAGAGAGGTTGGCTTCCTCTTTCCGCGCTCAGGGCGGGGTCACACCCCGAGGCGTCCACGCGCCGCGCCCACTGGGCCCCACCCTAGGGGCACACAGCTGCGGCAGGGGCATTTTTTATAGAGGTTTGCATCCTCTCACGCCCACCGCCATGAAGGCGGCTGCGTCCTCTCGCCGCGCCCACCGAACCTCTCCGCGAGGCCGGCTGCGGCAGGGGCCGCTGCAGCGCCGAACAAGCGACGCCGCTGCGGGCTTTTTCGCAGATTTATTATTGAGGTTCGCGTTCCTCTCGGCCCAGCCGCTAAGGCAAGACCCCTGGCCCCAACCCTGGGGGTAACAGGCTGCCCGAAGGGGGACCGTAGCCAATCGGCAAGGCCCACCCGGCGATCACAAAACTGCAACCGCCGGACCCACCGCGCGACCCCATCCCACCCGACTGTTAGAACAGAGGGGCGAGACGGAACCTCCCGGGAGATCTCCTCCCCGAGAGCCGCGAGACCGAGTCGCGACTCCTTCCACACGGCCGCTTTCCGGCTGCGCCGAGACGCAGCCAGGGGTGCGCCCAGAACCCGCCAGTTTTGGTCCACGCCAGCCGAAGCCGGGACCACCCACGCCGGAGTGGCTTCCCCTATCCGCCACCCGGGGACGCGCCTGATGGGAGTCTGGCAACTCCACACGGGGTCTTAACCTAACCTAACCTAACCTTTTTTTTTTTTTTTTTTTTTTTTTTTTTATTATCGTCTGTAAAAAAATGCTGCTTACGCACTGTCTCCCGGCCAAAAGGGGGAGACCGGGAGGGGGTGTGGGGCTCACTGCGGCCGACACGACCACCGCAGTCCTACCCACTAAAAAACTTCAGACGACGCCCACCGCTGTTGAAAAGGGGCGAGGCACCAGTGCCCGGGTTTGTAGCTTCTGGAACCCCGCCCGCGGCCAACGTCCCCCGGATCAGAACCGGGGAGACCTCCTCAGGAAGGCGCAATTTGCAGCGCCCCCCCTACCTCCTTGTGCGGCCATGGCGTAACTGGCCGACTTCGGGGGGGGTCTATGGCGAGACGGAAGGGGCCCCCTGCCCCCGCCGCCTAAGACCCCCCGGGCGCTGCCTGACGGGCCCTCCTGGCCCGCCCGCTGCGCCAACGGCGTAGCCGGAGAGAGAGCGGATCCCGCTCCCTCTCCCGCTCCGCGGCCTCCTTCTGCGACATCACCACTTCGCAGAAGGAGGCCATCGCCTCCCACGCCGTCTCGCTGTCGACCATCTTTTGCATGATGGTCGGCAGCGAGAGAGCCACTCCACCCAGGGCCGCGGCTAACGTCGACCGCGGCCCCGCCCACGCAGGGCACGCCACCAAAGTGTGCTGCGCATCATCCATCGCGCAGTCACAGTGGTGGCAACACCGGGTCGACTCCCCCCCGGCGACGTCGCACAGATACTTCCCAAAGCACCCGTGCCCGGAAAGTACCTGTGTGAGCCGGAAAGTCATCGACCCCCACCGACGGCCGACCCATCGCTCCAAGATGGGCCCGACCGCCTCGAGGATACGGCGCCTCGATCCTTCGGCACGTAGTTCGGCGCTCCTGTGTAGCTGCCGCCGCCATGCGCCCAGAGCCTGTGTCTGAGCGTCTCGACGCCACCGCACCACTGTGTCCGGTGTGGGGCGGAGACCCTGGCTCCGGGATTGCGCGCCACGCCAGTAGACCGCCGAGAGAACCTCGGCGTCGAGGTCCCATGGCAGGGACCCGGCGAGCGCGCATGCCACCTCATGGGAGATGGTGCGATACCCCCTAACGACACGGGTCGCCATGACCCTCTGCGACTGCTGCAGGATCTGTCGATGGCGACCCGATATGGAGCTCGCCCAAATTGGGGCTCCATACAGGGCTATGGACCGCACCACTCCCGTGTAAAGGCGGCGGCAACTGCCGCCACTCCCTCCGAGATTGGGGAGCAGGCGAGATAGAGCTCCCGCCGTGCTCACCAACCTCGGGCCTAGGTGCCGAAGGTGCGCTTCGAAGTCCCATCTGCTGTCGAGAAGGACGCCGAGATACTTCAGCGTGTTCTCGACAGGGATGGGAGTTCCTCCTACCACGATACTGGGGCCTGGAGGTGGCCGCCTCCGGGGACCATGGAAAATAATGGCCCCGGATTTATGCAGTGCCACCTCGAGCCCCAGCCGCCGTATCCTCTCGACCACCGCCGCGACGCCGACAGTGGCCAACACTCTCGCATCCCGGGGGTCAGAACCCCGGGATGTTACGAGGGTGTCGTCGGCGTAACAGATCACGTCCACGCCGTGCAAGTTCACACAGCGCAGAACGTAATCATATCCGATGTTCCACAAGAGTGGTCCCAGGACAGACCCCTGTGGAACACCGCACACCATACGCCGACGACAGCCTCCTCCGCCCATCGTTGGGAAGACTACCGCCCTCTCCGACAGGTAGCTCCCCAACAACCGCCGCAGATATGGAGGCACCCCATGGAATCGGAGCGCCTCCATAATCGTTGACCAAGGCAGGGTGTTGAAGGCGTTCGCGATATCGAGCGACACCGCAATCAACACCCCACCCCGGGAAACCGCCCTCTCCGACAGGTCCTGCAAGCGGCCGATCGCGTCAATCGTCGATCGGCCGCGGCGGAACCCGAACTGGTGGTCGGACAAATCTGGTCCGACCTCCTCCAGGTGCTCGACGAGGCGGTTGGCGATGACACGCTCCAGGAGCTTGCCCGCCTCGTCGAGCAGCACGATGGGCCGATAACCAGAAGGGTCATCGGCCGGACGTCCCTCTTTGGGAAGGAGTACCAAGCGGCCCTCCTTCCAGCGCCGCGGAAAAACCCCATCCCGCAGACACCTAGCAAAGAGGGAGGTCACGCGGGAAAGAAAAGGCGCTTCCTCCCCGCTCAAAACCAGGTCCCACGCCCTCGTCGGAATGCCGTCGGGACCTGGGGCCGTGCTCTTGCCCCTCAGGCGTAGCACGGCCCTTCCTACTTCCTCCTCGGTGAGCTCGGGCACATCCTCAGTGCCCGAGTCACGGGTGACATCTGGCGCCGCCATAGTGGGAGGCACGAAGTCGGTTCCCCTGTCTGGGAACAGTGCCTCAACCACCCTACCGAGTACCGCCGGTTCGAGACTGCTGGAGACGGGAGGGGTCCACGCTCGGAGCTTTTGCCGTACTATTTTGTACGGCCTGCCCCATGGATCCGCCTCAACGGCCTCCAGCAGCTCGTCCCACGCTGCGGCTTTGGACCGGCTAATGGCCCCGCGAAGGGCCCTCACCGCCTCTCTATAGGCGGCGTAGAGCCGATCCAACTCGGCGTCGTCGCGGATTCTCCTTCCGCGACACCTCTGGTAGCGGCGCCGCTCCACCGCACAGGTTCGGCGGAGCTGGGCGATCTCCGGCGACCACCAGTAGACCTGGGATCTGCGCGGGGGGGCGCGAACACGGGGCATGGCCACGTCACAAATACGCGCCATGGCCGCGCACACCCTCGCAGCCTCCCCCTCCACGTCCACCAGCGGTGGCTCCCGTGGCCACGCCTCGACCAGGGCTGCCTCCCGCAGCAAAGACCTGTCGAGGCGCTTGATCGCCCATCGTGGGCCGTCCAATCGCGGCTCTCCAACACCTCCGCTGGGCGCTGGCACCGATGTGGAGACACTGAATCTGATATAACGGTGATCAGACAATGTCTCCACATCCTCCAGCACCCTCCAATCGTGGACACGATGCGCGAGAGAGGGCGCCGCAAACGAGATGTCGATAACAGACCCCCCGTTGCGGCGCACGCACGTGTCCACCGAACCGCGATTGAGGATGGACAGCCCACACTCTGTCACCCATTCCTCCAAGGCCGTCCCCCTCCCGTCAGTCGTCCGGGAGCCCCACGCCGTGGATTTGGCGTTGGGGTCCCCCATCACAATGACGGGGAGAGAAGAGCCTTGGGTTATAGCGCCCAACCTGACCAAAAACCGCTCGAACTCGACGAGGGGGCGATTGGGGGAGAAATAGACCCCCACAACCACCACCCCGCCGACCCGAGCGGCTACGAAACCTCCCCCTCTCCCGACGAGGACGAGAGGGGGAGTGCCCGCCGCCATACGCTGAATGATGGCCACTGAGCCGTCCGCGTCGCAGACCCAGTCGGAACGGACCGGGACGCGGTAGGGCTCAGCGGCCACTGCCAGACCGACCTGCCACTCCGCCATGGCCTGAAGAAGAAGATCCTGGGCCGCGGCGGAGTGGTTAAGGTTCGCCTGTAGAAGGTTGAGCTGGAGAGCCATAAATTAGTGGGTCTCCATGTCAACCTCCTCCGGCCGATCCGTGGCGGCGGTAGGGCCCGATGGCAGCACGCCTTTGCCGGGGCCCTTCTTTTTGGCCTTGGGGGACCGGGCGCAAGCCTTACCCCCAGGGCGATGGTCGGCCACCCTCCCAGCCTCCTCACAGAGGGGGCAGTGGGGGGGGGCAGAGCAGTCTCGGGCTCGGTGCCCTGGTCGAGCGCAGCGGAAGCAGTTATCGCTGCGGTCGACCGAAGACTTGCACTGGGCCCCAAGATGGCCCAGCGCGAAACACCTAAAGCAGCGGCTGGGACGAGATTCCAAAAGAGTCGTCCCAGCCGACACCCAGCCAACGAGCAATCGCCCGCTGGCCACCCGTTTCGCTACCGCCACGGGGCAGGAGACCACAATGGCCCCCAGCCCCGCAGAGGTAGCCCTTCCGATCGCCCCCGGCCTCACGAGGTCGGGAGCGCAGCCGCCGACTGCCGCCACCGCCGCCACAACCTCCTCCCTGGAGACAGAGTCGTCCAGACCCGCGATGCGGACGTCTGCCCGCATCACCGGCCTGGAGACCCTGACCTCCTCCGGCAAATAAATTTCGCGGAGGCGCTCCGCCAGCCTATCGGCCTTCTCCTCCCGGGCCTCTCCTGCAATCTCGAGGACCCGGGCCCCCGTCGCTGCCTTGCGGAACCGCACTGAGGCAATGCCGAGGTCGGCAAGGCGTATCTTCGCCTTGGCCTCAGCGATCACCGCCTCATAAGTGCGGCCCCGCTCCACTGCGCCCGGCAGCAGCGTCATGACCACTGCTGCAGATGATGGCGGGCGCAGCGCCTTCTTTTTGACGGGGGCTGCCGATCGGCCCGGCTGTGGTGCCGGCCTGGCAGGAGCAGCGCTCCGAGAAATCTTCAATGGCGCCACCGCTCTTCCTTTAGGGCGGCGCGAGACGACCGTCGTCCAAGGTTCTTGGCCACCCGACTGGGACGGGGCGGCAGCGGGAGCCGGGACGACAGGGCGAACTTCGGAGGAAGGAGAAGCAACCGGTGCAGACGCCGAAACAGGCACCGACTGCTTCTTCCCCTTTCCCTTTCCCTTCCCCTTCCCCTTCTTGCTAGGGGGAGGAGGAAGCTGCACTAGGGCCACGGTAGGGGCCGAAGAAGGGCCCGGCTGTGGCGAAAGTGCCACCCGGTCGGCCCGAAGCGGGGGACGCACCGACTTCTCGGGCAGCAGGCGGCCAGACACCTCCAGGCCCTCAATGCGCGCATCGAGCACCTTCATGAGGCGCGCATTGACCTCGCGCGCGAGCCTCTCCTCCACCTGCGCCAGGTCCATAGGCGCAGGCCTCTCCACTCTCCGCACCTCCTCGCGGAGAGAGGAGACCTCCCTCAAAACCTCCGCATGCTGCGCCAGGAGGCGGGCGTTCTCCTGCCTCAGGGCCTTGTCGCTGGCCCTGAGGCGCTCCAGCTCCAGCCGCAGCATGCCATCCTCTGACGCAGGAGTACGGGCCGACCAGGCCTGGAGGCACTCCCTACCGACTTCCACGGCGGTCTTGAACCCGCCGTGGAAGGTCCCCTTCAGGGACGATGACCGACCCGACATCTCTTCAACGGCGGCGAGGACCTGCGTCATCCTCTCCGCCAGAGTGGAGGCGGAGACGGTGCTGGCTGGCTCCCAGGTCGCCGCCATTGCCTTAAAGGCGGTCGCGCAATCGGGAGCGCGAGAGTGGCTCGTCTTCGCCTCCTTCTCCCGCTGAGCTTCCAGTCGGGATTGCACCCGGCCGGCACTCAGCGCCCTCCTGGCTTCGCCGAGTCCGACCGTCAAGCCATGAGTGCGGCCATGGGAGCGGCCGCGCTTGGTTTGGGCCCTCACCACCGAGAAATCGTCCTGACCCGACGTGGAAGGAGGAACCTCATCCTCACTTGCTGAGCCGGCCCCGGGTGACCACTTTCTTTTTTGACGGGGGCTGCGCACAGAAGCACTGCCCTCGTCAACCTCCGACATCTGAGACAGCTCTACCGGGCCCACGGTGTCCATGGTCCCCGCAGAGCTGTCGGAAACAACCTCAACCTCCTGCGGCACCGGGGCGGTGAGGAACCTGCCACGCTCATCGCGCAGCGGCTTGCCCCCACCCCGGAGGCGCAGTACTCCAAATCGCGAAGCAGAACAAAAATCCAATAAACAAAAGCCATAGTCGTCGTTGCGGGAATCAGCAGCCTGCTGACCCCCGAAGCAGTTGGTGCCCCCTCCGTATACAACGGGGCAGACACCCGCCGAGGCGGGTGTGCAGGATTCCCCCTTTCGGGGACCTGCCCGGAGATTCTTTGCCGAACTACTTGTGATCATTTTCCTATTCTCCATCTCTTTTTTCAGGGGTGAGTTCCCCTGCACGCTAGCGACTGGACTCCCTCCAGCCATGCATCCCTTCGGCACGATCCGCTCACCTTGGGATTGGGGTAATTTATTATAGTGGTATTCTTCCACGCGGCACCACTCTCAGTGAGAGGCACCTCCGGTCCGCAGACTGCGGATTACGGATTGCCCGACGGGGAGTCAAGAGACCCCCCCGACAGCCACTGGGATGTGACTGCCGGACTCGCCGCGCCGCAGGCCTTGCAGGCCTGCCACCCACCGCCGCATGAAAGCGGCCACTGCCCTCGAAAGGGCGAAACAAAAGGCGCCAAAACGCCTCGCCTCCACTCGGGAAAATGGGCTGCATCCCCTGCCACCTCAGATGAGCTGAGGCGTGCTGGGAGCAGCCGACACCCTACGCCGTGTGACAACGGCACCACTGGGCCGCTTTCCAGCCGCGAAATGCGACCGGGGGTGCGCCCCACAAAACCCACCAGTTTTGGTCCGCGCCGGGCTTACATTACTTAAAAGCCGGTACCACAATGTGTGGCATGCCCCTATCCGCCACCTGGGGACGCGCCCGATGGGAGTCTGGCAACTCCACACGGGAACCTAACCTTTTTTTTTTTTTTTTTTTTTTAACCTTTGAAAAATGCCTTATGCATACCCAGAGGCCACGGGGAGGCTCACTGGGTTATGTCGGACTCGCACCGACTAAAAAACAAAGGAACACCTACTCGCGCGGTCGGACAGAGCGGACAAGGGACCACCTTTCGGATTACACACATGTCCGCCCTCCGCGCAGCCCGCCGTGAGGCAGGCTCACTCGCAACGGAGGGACCTGTGTTAAGGGCCACTCCCCGTCCCGGAGCCGTACAAGGCGGGCGAAAACTTCCCCGTTATTCGCCCGCAGCTCCCAGCCACCACACCTCGTGAGAGGGCGGCGGCCACCTCGCGCCGCGCCCACTGAGCCCTACACCTCGGGCCAGCTGCGGCAGGGGCCGCTGCGGCATCACTAAAAGCGACGCCGCTGCGGACTTGGCGTCATTTTTTATAGAGGTTGACTTCCTCTTACCGCCGTCCGGCCCTCCCGGCCACGGCGTCCCCGTGCCATTATTTTAGAGAGGTTGGCTTCCTCTTTCCGCGCTCAGGGCGGGGTCACACCCCGAGGCGTCCACGCGCCGCGCCCACTGGGCCCCACCCTAGGGGCACACAGCTGCGGCAGGGGCATTTTTTATAGAGGTTTGCATCCTCTCACGCCCACCGCCATGAAGGCGGCTGCGTCCTCTCGCCGCGCCCACCGAACCTCTCCGCGAGGCCGGCTGCGGCAGGGGCCGCTGCAGCGCCGAACAAGCGACGCCGCTGCGGGCTTTTTCGCAGATTTATTATTGAGGTTCGCGTTCCTCTCGGCCCAGCCGCTAAGGCAAGACCCCTGGCCCCAACCCTGGGGGTAACAGGCTGCCCGAAGGGGGACCGTAGCCAATCGGCAAGGCCCACACGGCGATCACAAAACTGCAACCGCCGGACCCACCGCGCGACCCCATCCCACCCGACTGTTAGAACAGAGGGGCGAGACGGAACCTCCCGGGAGATCTCCTCCCCGAGAGCCGCGAGACCGAGTCGCGACTCCCTCCACACGGCCGCTTTCCGGCTGCGCCGAGACGCAGCCAGGGGTGCGCCCAGAACCCGCCAGTTTTGGTCCACGCCAGCCGAAGCCGGGACCACCCACGCCGGAGTGGCTTCCCCTATCCGCCACCCGGGGACGCGCCTGATGGGAGTCTGGCAACTCCACACGGGACGGGAACCTAACCTAACCTAACCTAACCTAACCTAACCTAACCTAACCTAACCTAACCTAACCTAACCTTTTTTTTTTTTTTTTTTTTTTTTTTTTTTTTTTTTTTTTTTTTTTTTTTTTTTTTTTTTTTTTTTTTTTTTTTTTTTTTTTTTTTTTAACCTTTGAAAAATGCCTTATGCATACCCAGAGGCCACGGGGAGGCTCACTGGGTTATGTCGGACTCGCACCGACTAAAAAACAAAGGAACACCTACTCGCGCGGTCGGACAGAGCGGACAAGGGACCACCTTTCGGATTACACACATGTCCGCCCTCCGCGCAGCCCGCCGTGAGGCAGGCTCACTCGCAACGGAGGGACCTGGGTTAAGGGCCACTCCCCGTCCCGGAGCCGTACAAGGCGGGCGAAAACTTCCCCGTTATTCGCCCGCAGCTCCCAGCCACCACACCTCGTGAGAGGGCGGCGGCCACCTCGCGCCGCGCCCACTGAGCCCTACACCTCGGGCCAGCTGCGGCAGGGGCCGCTGCGGCATCACTAAATGCGACGCCGCTGCGGACTTGGCGTCATTTTTTATAGAGGTTGACTTCCTCTTACCGCCGTCCGGCCCTCCCGGCCACGGCGTCCCCGTGCCATTATTTTAGAGAGGTTGGCTTCCTCTTTCCGCGCTCAGGGCGGGTCACACCCCGAGGCGTCCACGCGCCGCGCCCACTGGGCCCCACCCTAGGGGCACACAGCTGCGGCAGGGGCATTTTTTATAGAGGTTTGCATCCTCTCACGCCCACCGCCATGAAGGCGGCTGCGTCCTCTCGCCGCGCCCACCGAACCTCTCCGCGAGGCCGGCTGCGGCAGGGGCCGCTGCAGCGCCGAACAAGCGACGCCGCTGCGGGCTTTTTCGCAGATTTATTATTGAGGTTCGCGTTCCTCTCGGCCCAGCCGCTAAGGCAAGACCCCTGGCCCCAACCCTGGGGGTAACAGGCTGCCCGAAGGGGGACCGTAGCCAATCGGCAAGGCCCACCCGGCGATCACAAAACTGCAACCGCCGGACCCACCGCGCGACCCCATCCCACCCGACTGTTAGAACAGAGGGGCGAGACGGAACCTCCCGGGAGATCTCCTCCCCGAGAGCCGCGAGACCGAGTCGCGACTCCTTCCACACGGCCGCTTTCCGGCTGCGCCGAGACGCAGCCAGGGGTGCGCCCAGAACCCGCCAGTTTTGGTCCACGCCAGCCGAAGCCGGGACCACCCACGCCGGAGTGGCTTCCCCTATCCGCCACCCGGGGACGCGCCTGATGGGAGTCTGGCAACTCCACACGGGAACCTAACCTAACCTAACCTTTTTTTTTTTTTTTTTTTTTTTTTTTTTTTTTTTTTTTTTTTTTTTTTTTTTAAGGTCCCAAAAAATGCATTTACGCATTCCCCGCCACAATGGGGTCGTGACGGGGATATGTGGGACTCGCCGCCCCCCACCACCAACCAACGGGGCGGAATACCCACTAAAAAACAGACCATTTGCCTCACGCGCATTTCGAGGGGGACACGGGAATTGCTGTGGCATGACACCGCGTCCCCTCTGGCGCGCCCCGCATAAAGCGGGAAACTCGGCAGGAAGGCCCTGAAAAGGTAGGGCTCTCCCCTTCTCGAGAGCTTTGAAGAGCGGGTGAGAACAGACCCCAAGTCTCACCCGCGCTCTCGGCCACCCACCTAGCTGGACGGTGGGGGTATCTCCACACGCCGCTCACTCTGAGTCCCCGAAGGAGTGGGGAGAGGAGCAGCGGGGGCCGCAGCTGAGGAAGTCTTAGCTGCGGCAACCTTCTTCTTCGCCGGACGGGGTGGGCTGCACTTGCAGCCCTTCGCACCCACCAAATGATTGGCAGGTCTACCCGCATCCTCACAGACAGGGCAATGCGGCTCAGACGTGCACGCCGCCGCCCTATGACCCGACTGACCACAACGATAGCACAGACGGCTGCGGTCGATGTCGCTTTTGCAGTTAAACTGCTGGTGTCCAGGTTCGAAGCATCTGAAACACTTCTGAGGCCTGGCCGCCAACAGTCTAACGCTAACAGCGCTCCACCCTAAGAGCAGCCGCCTACCAGCGACCAACTTTTTAGCCGCGGCCACTGGGCAACGCACCCAAACGGCACCCAACCCAGAAGGGCCGCGGCGAATCTCTCCTACCCTCACACTCCCTTCGGGGCACTCCCCCCTCAGGGCTACCGAAGACACCACCTGATCCCTATCGACGCTGTCGTCGAGGCCGATGAGGCGCAGTTCAGAGCACTTCATCGGCCTAGAAACTACGACATCGGGGACCAGAACCCCTCTCAAGGCAGCGGCAAAACTATCCGCCTTCTCGCCCTTATCGCCCCGAACTTCTAGGACGCGCCCACCGGATTGCGTCTTACGAATCCTCAGATTGTCTGGCTCTATGCCATGATCCGCCGGACAGACTTTCCCTATCACTTCTCTAAGTACATTCGCGTACGTAAGGCCTTTCTCCAATGCCTCCTGCGGCAGAGACAGAGCAATCGCCGATGATTTGGGCTCTTGCATCTTCTGCTTGCGAGGCTTTTTCTTGCGCTTGGGCTTCGCAACCTTCTTCGCGGGCTGTTTCTCAGCGGGCTGTTGCGCAGCGGGCCTGGACCTCCGCTTGGCGACTACGGTAAAACCGCCGTCAGCTGCCTCTGCTGGCGCTGGAATAACCACCTCTTGAGCGGGAAGAGCCACAGGTTTTGGGGCTCGCCGCTTCTCCTTCTTCTTTTTCGCTGCAGATGGTGCAGCAGGCCGCACAGTAGAAGCTACTGTAGCTGGCGGCAAACGCGCGTCCAAGAGAGCCGTAACTTTACGGAGGATGGACGCCTCTAAGTCCTCCAATGGAGGAGGAACTGCTGGGGCAGCTACCGGGGAGCTCGCTCTACCCGGTGAAGGAAAAGACGGCGCGACGGAATCTTCAACAACGGGAGGCATGGACCTCTCCCGCTGGTTCTGCCGTGACGACCTCTCGCTGCGCAGCTGCTCTTTCAGCACATCTACTTCGTCTCCAAGCTTCATCATCTGGACGCTTAGCTCGGCCACCTTGGTCCGCAGGCGGTCATTATCCTCCTGCAGCTGCTTGGACTCGACCGAAGAGAAAGAGCGGTCATAGATGTCGCCGACCGCTCCTCTTATCGATATGACAGCGGCGTTTAGGGCTTTGACGTAGGTGCCCTTCAGGTTTCCTGACTTCTTCGCCACGTTTTCCACCACTGTCAGGTCGACTTCGACCCCCTTCACCAGTTCCGATACTGGGACCCGTTCGATTGGTTTTTCCATATGACCACGCTCGCTTCTCAGAGCACGCGCTGCGTTGGCCATCTCCAAAACCTCAGCCTCTTTCTGCGCAGCGAGACGAGCTTGCTCATCCGCCTTCGCTCTCTTCGCCGTCTGGAGAAATGAACGCGCCTTCCCTAGCCCCATACAGAGACCATGCGTAGGGGGCCTACCGCGCCCCTTCTTCACGGCATCCGCTGGACCTTTAGCCGAAACATCGGCTTCCATCTCTTCTTCGACCTCTGAATGGTCGTCACTGTCTAGCTCCACCTCAGACAAGACACCCTCTGAATCTCCCTCACTCAAATCAGAGAGAGACCGGTTTGCCTCCCTCTCCAACGCCTCTAAGACCCGCATTTGGTCGCGGTATCTAATGACTACCTCGGCCCTCGACAACATCTGGCCCGGGATGCGACTCACCCCCTCACTCTCCGCGCCTGAAAGCGCACCTTCCTCCGCGTCTTGCGACGCCACACCCTCCGACGAAACGAAATTTTTGTTAAAAGAATCCATATGAGTCCCACGAGTATGGGGGAAATAAAAAGTCCACCCGGGCAGTGCCCCCTGTACCCGGGTAAGCGTAAATTTATCGAACAGAGGGGCCGCTGATCCCCTGGCCGAGTGACGCCCTTGAGACTGGTCACCCACCAGCCATTCATCCTCTCGCCGGGCGTAAGCTTAGGATTGGGAATTTATTATTGAGGTTGTCTCCTCTCGGTCCGGCCGGTGAAGGCAAGACCCCTGGTCCCCAGAATGGGGGTAACAGTTTGCCCGACGGGTGGGAATGAAACCCTGCCCGCCGCGCGATCCCATCTCCAAGCCCCCTGACAGAACAGAGGGGGGAGACAGGAAAACCAGAGCCGGGAGGGCTCGCCACCCCAAAAAAGCCACGACGCAGAACGCGGCTCCCCACCCCAGGGCCGCTTTCCAGCCGCGAAATGCGACTGGGGGTGCGCCCCACAAAACCCACCAGTTTTGGTCCGCGCCGGACTTACATTACTTATAAAAGCCGGTACCACAATGTGTGGCATGCCCCTATCCGCCACCCGGGGACGCGCCCGATGGGAGTCTGGCAACTCCACACGGGAACCTTTTTTTTTTTTTTTTTTAAGGTCCCAAAAAATGCATTTACGCATTCCCCGCCACACGGGGAGTGACGGGGATATGTGGGACTCGCCGCCCCCACCACCAACCAATTGGGCGGAATACCCACTAAAAAAGGACCGTAACGCCATCTCGCGCGCTAAAGAAAGAGGGGGAAGCGGGAATTCCTGACGGATGCTCCGCGTCCCTCACGCGCGGCCCGTACTGCGGGCGTACTCGACGGGAGAGCCAAGACCCTCCCCCATCGCGAGAGCTGTGCTGAAAAGGCGGATGAGGACGTCCCCGCGTCACTCACCCGCGGCTCTCGGCCGGCTATGAAGATGCCGGTGGCAATTCTTCCGGCTGGCCCTCGACTTGGGTGCCGGGACTGGAGGCGGCAGCTGCACTTGCAGCGACTCGACGCACTTGCGTCTGTGCCAACCTCTTGGACGACCTCGAGGGGGCTGGTTTGCACCCCTTACTTCCAAGCGCATGACTCGCTGGCTTTCCCGCGGCAGAGCAAATAGGGCAGTGCGGGCTATTCTCGCACGCCGCCGCTTTATGCCCGGCCTGCCCGCAGCGGTAACAGAGACCGCTACGGTCCACCTCCGACTTACAGTTGAACTGTACATGGCCGGGCTCGAAGCACCTAAAACACTTCGGCTTCCTCGCCTCCAGCAGCGTAACACGCGCCGCGCTCCATCCTAAGCAGAGCCGCTTCTCGGCAACCAGCTTCTTCGCAGCGGCAATCGGGCAGCGCACCCAAACAGCGCCCGAACCAGAGCGCCCGCGGCGGATCTCTCCAACCCTGACACTCCCTTCAGGGCATTCTCCCTTCAGGGCTATCGCAGAAACCACGCCAGCCTTCTCTATGCTGTCGTCTAGACCGGTCAGGCGCAATTCAGCGCACTTAACGGGTCGTGACATCCCGACCTCCGGAGCGAAAATCTTCCTCATCTCTCCAAAGAGACGGTCGGCCTTCGCGCCATTCTCCGAACCCGACACTTCAAGAATACGGGCGCCAGACTGCGTCTTCCGTATTCTGAGTTCTCCGTGCTGAATGCCAATCTCATCGACGCTGATATTCCTCACCGCCTTCTGCAGGATACCGGCGTATGTGAGCCCCCTATCCAAGGATTTCTGCTGCAGCGACAGTATGATAGCCGCAGACTTGGGGACGCGCATTTTGTGCGGTTTCCGCTTCTTCTTCTCTTTGGCCCGCTTGTCTTTGGCAGGCTGAGCCTTCTTTTTTGCCCTTGCGGGGTTTGCTTCTCCTCCCGCTACAACCGCATAAGTGGTGCCCCCAGATGTTGTAGGGGTCACCTCTGCCGTGGTAGAAGGGGCAGCCAATCGCTTGGGTTTCTTCCCTTTTCTCTTGGGCGCCTTGGTAGGCGCAGTACCCTTCGGAATCTCCTCGACAACAATTGCCGCCTGTACTGAAGGCGAGCGCGGTGCCTCGGCAGGACGAAGGCGCTCGTCCAATAATGCGCTAACTTGGCGCATTATTGAAGAGACCAAATCCTCCTGCGGGCTGCCGCGCGGCGACGAAGGAACCCTAACGTCGGCCACCACGCCAAGACCCGGTGAACGGGGACTTGGCGGCGCCATTTCCTCAAAAACGGGAGGCCTGGACCTCTCCCGCCGCATCTCCTCCATGTCCTCGCGTAGCTGCGTCATCTCGGTACGCATAGTAGCGACCATCTCCCGTAGGCGGTCGTTTTCCTCCTGTAGTCTCTTGGCGTCCGGGGATGAGAAGGAGAGTTCGTAGAAGTCCCCCATTGCATCCTTGATCGACTTCGCCGCTTCGTTGAGGGCCTTAACATACGTGCCCTTTAGGTTGCCTGATTTCTGGGCAACCTTCTCTACCATTTCCACGTCCAGTGCCACCCTCTTTAAAAGCTCGGAGGGTGATGTGGATTGGGCCGGCGTAGGCACATAGCCTCGCTCACTTCTGAGGGCCCGCGCTTCTCTTGCCACCTTCGCCATTTCCTCCTCCTTCTTTTTCTCCAAAGCCTCCTTCTGTACGGCTTTCTCCCTTCTCGCAGTCTGGAGCTCGGACCGAGCTCTGCCGAGACCCATAGTAAGCCCATGAGTGGGCGGCCTGCCGCGGCCTCTCCTTGCAGTGTCCGCTGTTTCCTGCGCCGAGGGTATAACCACTTCCTCATCAACCTCCGAAGCCGATTCATCATCGCTGTCCAGACCCATGTCGTCCTCTGACAGACTCATATCGGCCGCTTCCTTCTCTAGCGCATTCAGTACGCGCATTTGTTCCTCGTACCGAATCACTACTTCGGCCCTGGTCAAAACTTGACCCAACTCACCAGCAACACCCGAAGGTGCATCCAACTCCGCGTCACCAGACGCCACAACATCTTCAAAAGAAACGATTTTATTTGATTTATCCATGCGAATCCCACGAGTATGGGGGAAATAAAAAGTCCACCCGGGCAGTGCCCCCTGTACCCGGGTAAGCGTGAATTTATCGACCAGAGGGGCCGCTGATCCCCAGGCCGAGTGACGCCCTAAAGACTGGTCACCCACCAGCCATTCATCCTCTCGCCGGGCGTAAGCTTAGGATTAGGGATTTATTATTGAGGTTGTCTCCTCTCGGTCCGGCCGATGAAGGCAAGACCCCTGGTCCCCAGAATGGGGGTAACAGTTTGCCCGACGGGTGGGAATGAAACCCAGCCCGCCGCGCGATCCCATCTCCAAGCCCCCTGACAGAACAGAGGGAGGAGACAGGAAAACCAGAGCCGGGAAGGCTCGCCACCCCGAAAAAGCCACGACGCAGAACGCGGCTCCCCACCCCAGGGCCGCTTTCCAGCCGCGAAGTGCGACCGGGGGTGCGCCCCACAAAACCCACCAGTTTTGGTCCGCGCCGGGCTTACATTACTTAAAAGCCGGTACCACAATGTGTGGCATGCCCCTATCCGCCACCCGGGGACGCGCCCGATGGGAGTCTGGCAACTCCACACGGGTCCACACGGGAACCTAACCTAACCTAACCTTTTTTTTTTTTTTTTTTTTTTTTTTAACCTTTGAAAAATGCCTTATGCATACCCAGAGGCCACGGGGAGGCTCACTGGGTTATGTCGGACTCGCACCGACTAAAAAACAAAGGAACACCTACTCGCGCGGTCGGACAGAGCGGACAAGGGACCACCTTTCGGATTACACACATGTCCGCCCTCCGCGCAGCCCGCCGTGAGGCAGGCTCACTCGCAACGGAGGGACCTGGGTTAAGGGCCACTCCCCGTCCCGGAGCCGTACAAGGCGGGCGAAAACTTCCCCGTTATTCGCCCGCAGCTCCCAGCCACCACACCTCGTGAGAGGGCGGCGGCCACCTCGCGCCGCGCCCACTGAGCCCTACACCTCGGGCCAGCTGCGGCAGGGGCCGCTGCGGCATCACTAAATGCGACGCCGCTGCGGACTTGGCGTCATTTTTTATAGAGGTTGACTTCCTCTTACCGCCGTCCGGCCCTCCCGGCCACGGCGTCCCCGTGCCATTATTTTAGAGAGGTTGGCTTCCTCTTTCCGCGCTCAGGGCGGGGTCACACCCCGAGGCGTCCACGCGCCGCGCCCACTGGGCCCCACCCTAGGGGCACACAGCTGCGGCAGGGGCATTTTTTATAGAGGTTTGCATCCTCTCACGCCCACCGCCATGAAGGCGGCTGCGTCCTCTCGCCGCGCCCACCGAACCTCTCCGCGAGGCCGGCTGCGGCAGGGGCCGCTGCAGCGCCGAACAAGCGACGCCGCTGCGGGCTCTTTCGCAGATTTATTATTGAGGTTCGCGTTCCTCTCGGCCCAGCCGCTAAGGCAAGACCCCTGGCCCCAACCCTGGGGGTAACAGGCTGCCCGAAGGGGGACCGTAGCCAATCGGCAAGGCCCACCCGGCGATCACAAAACTGCAACCGCCGGACCCACCGCGCGACCCCATCCCACCCGACTGTTAGAACAGAGGGGCGAGACGGAACCTCCCGGGAGATCTCCTCCCCGAGAGCCGCGAGACCGAGTCGCGACTCCCTCCACACGGCCGCTTTCCGGCTGCGCCGAGACGCAGCCAGGGGTGCGCCCAGAACCCGCCAGTTTTGGTCCACGCCAGCCGAAGCCGGGACCACCCACGCCGGAGTGGCTTCCCCTATCCGCCACCCGGGGACGCGCCTGATGGGAGTCTGGCAACTCCACACGGGAACCTAACCTAACCTAACCTAACCTAACCTAACCTAACCTAACCTAACCTAACCTAACCTAACCTAACCTTTTTTTTTTTTTTTTTTTTTTTTTTTTTTTTTAAGGTCCCAAAAAATGCATTTACGCATTCCCCGCCACAATGGGGTCGTGACGGGGATATGTGGGACTCGCCGCCCCCCACCAACCAACCAACGGGGCGGAATACCCACTAAAAAACAGACCATTTGCCTCACGCGCATTTCGAGGGGGACACGGGAATTGCGGTGGCATGACACCGCGTCCCCTCTGGCGCGCCCCGCATTACGCAGGAAACTCGGCAGGAAGGCCCTGAAAACGTTGGGCTCTCCCCTTCTCGAGAGCTTTGAAGAGCGGGTGAGGACAGACCCCTAGTCTCACCCGCGCTCTCGGCCACCCACCTAGCTGGACGGTGGGGGTATCTCCACACGCCGCTCACTCTGAGTCCCCGAAGCAGTGGGGAGAGGAGCGGCGGGGGCCGCAGCTGAGGAAGTCTTAGCTGCGGCAACCTTCTTCTTCGCCGGACGGGGTGGGCTGCACTTGCAGCCCTTCGCACCCACCAGATGACTGGCAGGTCTACCTACATCCCCACAGACAGGGCAGTGCGGCTCAGATGTGCACGCCGCCGCCCTATGACCCGATTGACCACAGCGATAGCACAGACGGCTGCGGTCGATATCGCTTTTGCAGTTAAACTGCTGGTGTCCAGGTTCGAAGCACCTGAAGCACTTCTGGGGCCTGGCCGCCAACAGTCTAACGCTAACAGCGCTCCACCCTAAAAGCAGCCGCCTACCAGCAACCAACTTTTTAGCCGCTGCCACTGGGCAACGCACCCAGACGGCACCCAGCCCAGACGGGCCGCGGCGAATCTCACCTACCCTCACACTCCCTTCGGGGCACTCCCCCCTCAGGGCTACGGAAGACACGACCTGCTCCCTATCGACGCTGTCGTCGAGGCCGATGAGGCGCAGTTCAGAGCACTTCATCGGCCTAGAAACTACGACATCGGGGACCAGAACCCCTCTCAAGGCAGCGGCAAAACTATCCGCCTTCTCGCCCTTATCGCCCCGAACTTCTAGGACGCGCCCACCGGATTGCGTCTTACGAATCCTCAGATTGTCTGGCTCTATGCCATGATCCGCCGGACAGACTTTCCCTATCACTTCTCTAAGTACATTCGCGTACGTAAGGCCTTTCTCCAATGCCTCCTGCGGCAGAGACAGAGCAATCGCCGATGATTTGGGCTCTTGCATCTTCTGCTTGCGAGGCTTTTTCTTGCGCTTGGGCTTCGCAACCTTCTTCGCGGGCTGTTTCTCAGCGGGCTGTTTCGCAGCGGGCCTGGACCTCCGCTTGGCGACTACGGTAAAACCGCCGTCAGCTGCCTCTGCTGGCGCTGGAATAACCACCTCTTGAGCGGGAAGAGCCACAGGTTTTGGGGCTCGCCGCTTCTCCTTCTTCTTTTTCGCTGCAGATGGTGCAGCAGGCCGCACAGTAGAAGCTACTGTTGCTGGCGGCAAACGCGCGTCCAAAAGAGCCGTAACTTTACGGAGGATGGACGCCTCTAAGTCCTCCAATGGAGGAGGAACTGCTGGGGCAGCTACCGGGGAGCTCGCTCTACCCGGTGAAGGAAAAGACGGCGCGACGGAATCTTCAACAACGGGAGGCATGGACCTCTCCCGCTGGTTCTGCCGTGACGACTTCTCGCTGCGCAGCTGCTCTTTCAGCACATCTACTTCATCTCCAAGCTTCATCATCTGGACGCTTAGCTCGGCCACCTTGGTCCGCAGGCGGTCATTATCCTCCTGCAGCTGCTTGGACTCGACCGAAGAGAAAGAGCGGTCATAGATGTCGCCGACCGCTCCTCTTATCGATATGACAGCGGCGTTCAGGGCTTTGACGTAGGTGCCCTTCAGGTTTCCTGACTTCTTCGCCACGTTTTCGACCACTGTCAGGTCGACTTCCACCCCCTTCACCAGTTCCGAGACTGGGACCCGTTCGATCGGTCTCTCCACATGGCCACGCTCGCTTCTCAGAGCACGCGCTGCGTTGGCCATCTCCAAAACCTCAGCCTCTTTCTGCGCAGCGAGACGAGCTTGCTCATCCGCCTTCGCTCTCTTCGCCGTCTGGAGAAATGAACGCGCCTTCCCTAGCCCCATACAGAGACCATGCGTAGGGGGTCTACCGCGCCCCTTCTTCACGGCATCCGCTGGACCTTTAGCCGAAACATCGGCTTCCATCTCTTCTTCGACCTCTGAATGGTCGTCACTGTCTAGCTCCACCTCAGACAGGACACCCTCTGAATCTCCCTCACTCAAATCAGAGAGAGACCGGTTTGCCTCCCTCTCCAACGCCTCTAAGACCCGCATTTGGTCGCGGTATCTAATGACTACCTCGGCCCTCGACAACATCTGGCCCGGGATGCGACTCACCCCCTCACTCTCCGCGCCTGAAAGCGCACCTTCCTCCGCGTCTTGCGACGCCACACCCTCCGACGAAACGAAATTTTTGTTAAAAGAATCCATATGAGTCCCACGAGTATGGGGGATATAAAAAGTCCACCCGGGCAGTGCCCCCTGTACCCGGGTAAGCGTAAATTTATCGACCAGAGGGGCCGCTGATCCCCTGGCCGAGTGACGCCCTAAAGACTGGTCACCCACCAGCCATTCATCCTCTCGCCGGGCGTAAGCTTAGGATTGGGAATTTATTATTGAGGTTGTCTCCTCTCGGTCCGGCCGGTGAAGGCAAGACCCCTGGTCCCCAGAATGGGGGTAACAGTTTGCCCGACGGGTGGGAATGAAACCCTGCCCGCCGCGCGATCCCATCTCCAAGCCCCCTGACAGAACAGAGGGGGGAGACAGGAAAACCAGAGCCGGGAAGGCTCGCCACCCCAAAAAAGCCACGACGCAGAACGCGGCTCCCCACCCCAGGGCCGCTTTCCAGCCGCGAAGTGCGACCGGGGGTGCGCCCCACAAAACCCGCCAGTTTTGGTCCGCGCCGGACTTACATTACATTATATAAAAGCCGGTACCACAATGTGTGGCATGCCCCTATCCGCCACCCGGGGACGCGCCCGATGGGAGTCTGGCAACTCCACACGGGAACCTAACCTAACCTAACCTAACCTAACCTAACCTAACCTAACCTAACCTAACCTAACCTTTTTTTTTTTTTTTTTTTTTTTTTTTTAACCTTTGAAAAATGCCTTATGCATACCCAGAGGCCACGGGGAGGCTCACTGGGTTATGTCGGACTCGCACCGACTAAAAAAACAAAGGAACACCTACTCGCGCGGTCGGACAGAGCGGACAAGGGACCACCTTTCGGATTACACACATGTCCGCCCTCCGCGCAGCCCGCCGTGAGGCAGGCTCACTCGCAACGGAGGGACCTGTGTTAAGGGCCACTCCCCGTCCCGGAGCCGTACAAGGCGGGCGAAAACTTCCCCGTTATTCGCCCGCAGCTCCCAGCCACCACACCTCGTGAGAGGGCGGCGGCCACCTCGCGCCGCGCCCACTGAGCCCTACACCTCGGGCCAGCTGCGGCAGGGGCCGCTGCGGCATCACTAAAAGCGACGCCGCTGCGGACTTGGCGTCATTTTTTATAGAGGTTGACTTCCTCTTACCGCCGTCCGGCCCTCCCGGCCACGGCGTCCCCGTGCCATTATTTTAGAGAGGTTGGCTTCCTCTTTCCGCGCTCAGGGCGGGGTCACACCCCGAGGCGTCCACGCGCCGCGCCCACTGGGCCCCACCCTAGGGGCACACAGCTGCGGCAGGGGCATTTTTTATAGAGGTTTGCATCCTCTCACGCCCACCGCCATGAAGGCGGCTGCGTCCTCTCGCCGCGCCCACCGAACCTCTCCGCGAGGCCGGCTGCGGCAGGGGCCGCTGCAGCGCCGAACAAGCGACGCCGCTGCGGGCTTTTTCGCAGATTTATTATTGAGGTTCGCGTTCCTCTCGGCCCAGCCGCTAAGGCAAGACCCCTGGCCCCAACCCTGGGGGTAACAGGCTGCCCGAAGGGGGACCGTAGCCAATCGGCAAGGCCCACCCGGCGATCACAAAACTGCAACCGCCGGACCCACCGCGCGACCCCATCCCACCCGACTGTTAGAACAGAGGGGCGAGACGGAACCTCCCGGGAGATCTCCTCCCCGAGAGCCGCGAGACCGAGTCGCGACTCCCTCCACACGGCCGCTTTCCGGCTGCGCCGAGACGCAGCCAGGGGTGCGCCCAGAACCCGCCAGTTTTGGTCCACGCCAGCCGAAGCCGGGACCACCCACGCCGGAGTGGCTTCCCCTATCCGCCACCCGGGGACGCGCCTGATGGGAGTCTGGCAACTCCACACGGGAACCTAACCTTTTTTTTTTTTTTTTTTTTTTTTTTTTTTTTTTTTTTTTAAGGTCCCAAAAAATGCATTTACGCATTCCCCGCCACAATGGGGTCGTGACGGGGATATGTGGGACTCGCCGCCCCCCACCAACCAACCAACGGGGCGGAATACCCACTAAAAAACAGACCATTTGCCTCACGCGCATTTCGAGGGGGACACGGGAATTGCTATCGCATGACACCGCGTCCCCTCTGGCGCGCCCCGCATAACGCGGGAAACTCGGCAGGAAGGCCCTGAAAAGGTAGGGCTCTCCCCTTCTCGAGAGCTTTGAAGAGCGGGTGAGGACAGACCCCGAGTCTCACCCGCGCTCTCGGCCACCCACCTAGCTGGACGGTGGGGGTATCTCCACACGCCGCTCACTCTGAGTCCCCGAAGCAGTGGGGAGAGGAGCGGCGGGGGCCGCAGCTGAGGAAGTCTTAGCTGCGGCAACCTTCTTCTTCGCCGGACGGGGTGGGCTGCACTTGCAGCCCTTCGCACCCACCAGATGACTGGCAGGTCTACCTACATCCCCACAGACAGGGCAGTGCGGCTCAGATGTGCACGCCGCCGCCCTATGACCCGATTGACCACAACGATAGCACAGACGGCTGCGGTCGATATCGCTTTTGCAGTTAAACTGCTGGTGTCCAGGTTCGAAGCACCTGAAGCACTTCTGGGGCCTGGCCGCCAACAGTCTAACGCTAACAGCGCTCCACCCTAAAAGCAGCCGCCTACCAGCAACCAACTTTTTAGCCGCTGCCACTGGGCAACGCACCCAGACGGCACCCAGCCCAGACGGGCCGCGGCGAATCTCACCTACCCTCACACTCCCTTCGGGGCACTCCCCCCTCAGGGCTACGGAAGACACGACCTGATCCCTATCGACGCTGTCGTCGAGGCCGATGAGGCGCAGTTCAGAGCACTTCATGGGCCTAGAAACCACGACATCGGGGACCAGAACCCCTCTCAAGGCAGCGGCAAAGCTATCCGCCTTCTCGCCCTTATCGCCCCGAACTTCCAGGACGCGCCCACCGGATTGCGTCTTACGAATCCTCAGCTTGTCTGGCTCTATGCCATGATCCGCCGGACAGACTTTCCCTATCACTTCTTTAAGTACCTTCGCGTACGTAAGGCCTTTCTCCAATGCCTCCTGCGGCAGAGACAGAGCAATTGCCGAAGATTTGGGCTCTTGCATTTTCTGCTTGCGAGGCTTTTTCTTGCCCTTGGGCTTCGCAACCTTCTTCGCGGGCTGTTTCTCAGCGGACTGTTCCACAGCGGGCCTGGACTTCCGCTTGGTAACCAAGGTAAATCCGTCGTCAGCTGGTTCAGACGGAGTTGGAACCACCTCCTCTTGAGCGGGCGGAGCCACAGACTTCTGGGCTCGCCGCTTCTCCTTCTTCTTTTTCGCTGCAGATGGTGCAGCAGGCCGCACAGTAGAAGCTACTGTAGCTGGCGGCAAACGCGCGTCCAAGAGAGCCGTAACTTTACGGAGGATGGACGCCTCTAAGTCCTCCAATGGAGGAGGAACTGCTGGGGCAGCTACCGGGGAGCTCGCTCTACCCGGTGAAGGAAAAGACGGCGCGACGGAATCTTCAACAACGGGAGGCATGGACCTCTCCCGCTGGTTCTGCCGTGACGACCTCTCGCTGCGCAGCTGCTCTTTCAGCACATCTACTTCGTCTCCAAGCTTCATCATCTGGACGCTTAGCTCGGCCACCTTGGTCCGCAGGCGGTCATTGTCTTCCTGCAGCTGCTTGGACTCGACCGAAGAGAAAGAGCGGTCATAGATGTCGCCGACCGCTCCTCTTATCGATATGACAGCGGCGTTTAGGGCTTTGACGTAGGTGCCCTTCAGGTTTCCTGACTTCTTCGCCACGTTTTCGACCACTGTCAGGTCGACTTCGACCCCCTTCACCAGTTCCGATACTGGGACCCGTTCGATTGGTTTTTCCATATGACCACGCTCGCTTCTCAGAGCACGCGCTGCGTTGGCCATCTCCAAAACCTCAGCCTCTTTCTGCGCAGCGAGACGAGCTTGCTCATCCGCCTTCGCTCTCTTCGCCGTCTGGAGAAATGAACGCGCCTTCCCTAGCCCCATACAGAGACCATGCGTAGGGGGCCTACCGCGCCCCTTCTTCACGGCATCCGCTGGACCTTTAGCCGAAACATCGGCTTCCATCTCTTCTTCGACCTCTGAATGGTCGTCACTGTCTAGCTCCACCTCAGACAAGACACCCTCTGAATCTCCCTCACTCAAATCAGAGAGAGACCGGTTTGCCTCCCTCTCCAACGCCTCCAAGACCCGCATTTGGTCGCGGTACCTAATGACTACCTCGGCCCTCGACAACATCTGGCCCGGGATGCGACTCACCCCCTCACTCTCCGCGCCTGAAAGCGCACCTTCCTCCGCGTCTTGCGACGCCACACCCTCCGACGAAACGAAATTTTTATTTAAAGAATCCATATGAGTCCCACGAGTATGGGGGAAATAAAAAGTCCACCCGGGCAGTGCCCCCTGTACCCGGGTAAGCGTAAATTTATCGACCAGAGGGGCCGCTGATCCCCTGGCCGAGTGACGCCCTAAAGACTGGTCACCCACCAGCCATTCATCCTCTCGCCGGGCGTAAAGCTTAGGATTGGGAATTTATTATTGAGGTTGTCTCCTCTCGGTCCGGCCGGTGAAGGCAAGACCCCTGGTCCCCGGAATGGGGGTAACAGTTTGCCCGACGGGTGGGAATGAAACCCTGCCCGCCGCGCGATCCCATCTCCAAGCCCCCTGACAGAACAGAGGGGGGAGACAGGAAAACCAGAGCCGGGAAGGCTCGCCACCCCAAAAAAGCCACGACGCAGAACGCGGCTCCCCACCCCTGGGCCGCTTTCCAGCCGCGAAGTGCGACCGGGGGTGCGCCCCACAAAACCCGCCAGTTTTGGTCCGCGCCGGCCTTATACAAGCCGGTACCACAAAGTGTGGCTTTCCCCTATCCGCCACCCGGGGACGCGCCTGATGGGAGTCTGGCAACTCCACACGGGACGGGAACCTAACCTAACCTAACCTAACCTAACCTAACCTAACCTAACCTTTTTTTTTTTTTTTTTTTTTTTTTTTTTTTTTTTTTTTTTTTTTTTTTTTTTTTTTTTTTTTTTTTAAGTCCCCAAAAATGCATTTACGCATACCCCTCCGCTCGGGGGAGCAGAGGGGTTATGTGGGACTCGCCGCCCCCCACCATGACCACCGATGGGGCGGAATACCCACTAAAAAGGGACTGTCTTACCGCACAAACGCTGGGCCAAGGTGGTATCTACGTTTGTATGGCCCACCAAGACCCGTCGCGGCCGGCCGATGAACTGGGCCGATAGACTCGGGCGCATTGAGGCGCCCCCGACTGTGGCATCGTGCAATGCAGAGGCAAGTCCCCCGACTCACCCCCGCTGACACCACTAAAAGGGAACTTTCCCGACCTCCGAACAATGCTGACGAGCGAGTGACAGGCCTCTCCTGCTCTACCCGCCAGTTTCCTCCCGAAAAGACAGAGCATTCCTCACTGCTCCATCGGTTTCGCTTCAGAAGCCTTTCGCCGCGAAGACCCGCGAGACGTCTTGGCTTTCTCAACCACTGGGGCGACCACTGGAGTGGCCGCTGGAACGACAACTCTTGCCGCCCTGACCGCTGGGGGGACGCAAGCATCACCCCCCATGACATGACCCGCATTTCGGCCGCTCTCAGCGCACACAGCGCATCGAGCCTGGCCCACGCACTCAGCTGCCCTGTGGCCCGCCAGACCACAGCGGAAGCACAGACCGGAACGGTCGACGACTGACGGGCACATAGGACGTGTATGTCCTAGCCCCATACACTTATAGCAGCGCAGAGGCCGCTCTCCCAACAACTCAATCCGGGCGGAGCTCCATCCCAAGAGAATTCGCCCGGAATCCGCCAACACTTTCGCCACCACGACAGGGCACCGCACGACTGCAGATCCTAGCCCACCAGGGCCGGCGCGCAAAGTTCCGACCCTGATCGCCTCCACAGAACAACCCGCCTTCTCGGAAAGGGCCTCTCCCAATTCCTTCTCCGACACCGAATCATCCAAACCGGTGATTCGTACCTCAACCAACTTTTCGGGGCGCGACACCGTAGCGACAGCTGCCAGCTCAACCCGTAGCTTCTGTGCCAGAGCGTCCGCGCGACCCCCACCATCCGGACCTGGGAGCTCTAAGAGTCTGGCTCCGGTCGCGGACTGCCGCATCTCTACCCCCTCCAAAATGCCAATATCCGCAATGGGAATAGCAGCCCTGACCCTCTTCATCATGCCCGCATATGTCAGGCCCTCCTTTACAGCCTCCGGTTTAAGAGAAACCATCACTGCCGCCGAACGTGGCGGAACAAGACTAGGCTTGGCTTTTCGAGCGGGCCCAGAAGGAGCTCGAGAAGCCACAGCCGTTTTAACCACTGCTTTGTCAGCCGATTTCTTCGTCTGAACTACCCTCCTGTCATCTCCCTTCTTCCCTTTCGATGTTCCCTCGACTGTCGAACGAATCTCCTCACTCTGACCAACAATTCCCGCACCACTTCCCTCCACAACCCCTTTTTTGGCCGCTGCCGGAGGCAGACGGCCGACAGACGCAGGCGGAAGGCGCTCCTCCAAGGCAGACAACCGAGTGCCAATCCTATCAACGATAGACTCCGTAAGGTCCCTCTTAAGCTTTTCCACCCAATCACCCTGCGGAGCATCCGCAGTCTTTGTCCTATTTTTCTCCTTCAACTCTTCATAGAGAGTTGTGAGCCTCGTCCTCATTCTCAGCATGTCGGCATCGTACCGCATGACCAAGGCCTCGACCACAGTCTCCATCTCAATGACAGACTGTACGGCTTCCTTCCTATACTCCTTGTCCCTCACCGAATCCAGAGCATCACATACGTCCAAACTGTGACGCTTGAAAATCTGCTCTAAAACCGCATGATTATGCCTCAAGAGCCTCACCGCTTTCTTGCAGTGCTTGGACCTATCCCTCGCAACCTCAACCTCCTCCTCCTCCTCCTCCTCCTGATCTGAGCACGAGGAGCATTCCTCGCTCTCCGCGTCTGGCGCCATGCGACAAGACTAGCTCAAATCGAGAAAAACCTCAAAAAACAAGGGAAAGAGGCGAAAGCCCCTCTCCAGACGTCCAGAAAACCACAAAAAACAAAGCCGCGACCACCCAGAGACAACCCAAGATGACCACAACCAGTTACCACAAACAAAACCAAACAAAAACACAAGACACAAAAAATTTGGGGTTTTTGCCGAATTTTCAAAGTCCCGAAAATCCAACGAAAAACCGCCAAAAACCACAGAAGCCAAGATCGTACGAAGTCCAAAATACCACAGAATGCCAATGTCGTCAAGTCAAAGCAGAATCAATCCAAAAAACACGCAAAAGTCAGTCGAAACAGAGATTTCAGGAGTCGAAATCCTTACGTCGACGATGTTATAGTGTATTCACAAAACACGAAAATCCCATACAAATTCGACAAACAATATAAAATATTATTTGCCGAAAAAGTACAAGACCGATTGCGAAGTGTGATACACCAAACGAAAGCCCTCAGAAAACACTACAAAACACCAAAAAACCACGAAAATACACCTCTACAAACACCCTCTTAGTACGATCCAACCTAACCTCCAACCTAACCTTTTTTTTTTTTTTTTTTTTTTTTTTTTTTTTTTTTTTTTTTACCGTCCTAAAAAATGCCTTTACGCATTCCCCGCCACACGGGGAGTGACGGGGATATGTGGGACTCGCCGCCCCGAAAGATGGAAGCGGGGGCGGAATACCCACTAAAAAATGGACTACGTGCCATCGCGCGCGCTGGAGAGAGGGGAACACGGGAACGTGTTGACAATCATCCGCGTCCCCTCGCGCGCTGCCCACGCTAGAGTACGCAGGCAAAATCGACGGGAGACCCTAGAGACCTTCCCCCATCGCGAGAGCTGTACGAAAAGGCGGGTGAAGACGACCCCGTGTCGCTCACCCGCGGCCCTCTTTCGACTATGTTGCCGATGGCACTTCTTCCGGCTGTCCCTCTTTGGGTACCGGAACTGGAGGCGGCAGCTGCACTTGCAGCAGTTGGACGCACTTGCGTCTTGGCCGACCTCTTCTTCGAGCGCGAGGGGCCTGATTTGCACCCCCTCCCTCCTAGCGAGTGACCCGCCGATTTCCCCGCGGCAGAGCAAATAGGGCAGTGCGGATTATTTCCACACGCCGCCGCGATATGCCCATCCTGTCCACAACGGTAACATAGACCGCTGCGATCCACCTCTGACTTGCAGTTGAACTGCGTGTGGCCTTGTTCCAAACATTTGTAACATTTTTGCGGCCTAACTTCCAAAAGAGTTACGCGCGCCGCGCTCCACCCCAAACAAAGTCGTCCCTCTGCGACGAGCTTCTTCGCCGCGGCGATAGGGCACCTCACCCATACGGCTCCGATGCCGGAGCGGCCGCGGCGGATCTCTCCGACCTTCACCATCCCTTCAGGGCATGATCCCTTCAGGGCTATGGCGTCAAGAACCTGCCTGCTATCGACGCTGTCATCCAGCCCAGTGATGCGTAGCTCTGCGTGTTTAACAGGCCTGCCAATGCCAACTTCGGGGGCGAAGATTTTACGCATCTCCCCGGCTAGACGATCAGCCTTCGTACTGCCATCCGAGCCAGACACCTCTAGAATACGGGCACCAGACTGTGCCTGCCGTATTTTAAGCTCGCCATGCGAAATTCCTATCTCTTCTAGAGGGATATTCCGAACTGCCTTTTGCAGGATACCTGCGTATGTAATTCCCCTTTTAAGTGACTCCTGCGGCAAGGATAAAACTATAGCCGCAGACTTGGGCTCGCGTAATTTGCGTGGCCGTTTTCCTCTCTTCTGTTTAGCCTGCTTGCCCTTTGCAGGTCTCGCGCTTTCCTTAGGCGCCGGCCTTTGAGCAGGCGCCGATCTCTTTTTAGCGACTGCCGAGAAACTGGGACCCGCACTTTCAGCAGGTGCCGGGGACTCCTCCGGTATGTCGGAAGGAATCTCTGTCGTCTTCACGCGTCGCTTCGCCGTCTTTTTCTTGGGGCCCTTGGGGGGCTCCTTCACTACCATCTCGATATTCGCCGACATTGGCGGGGGCAGCGTCACCACAGGAGGCAGGCGCTCATCCAACAATGCGCTAACTTGGCGCATTATTGAAGCAGACCAATCCTCCTGTGGAACGCCGCGCGGCGACGAAGAAAGTGGGAAATCGGTCGCCACTCCAGGGCCCGATAAGCGGGGGCTCGGAGGCACCGTTTCTTCAAATGCGGGAGGCCTGGACCTCTCCCGCTGTCGCATCAACTCCATATCCAATTTTAGCTGCGACATCTGGGTACGCAGCTCTACCACCTCTGACTGCAGGCGGGCATTGTCCTCCTGCAGTTTCCTAGTTTCCTCTGTCATGGAAAGCTCACCAACCTCCATAGTGGCATCCTTTATCGACTGCGCCGCTTCCTTAAGAGCCTTGACAAAGGTGCCCTTCAGATGCTTCGACTTCTTGGCGACAAACTCGACTACATCAATATCCGTCGTAATTCTCTCTAGAATATAAGCTAGAGGCGTCGCCTGAGACGGCTTTGGGGCATAGCCTCGCTCCACTCGGAGGGCTCGTGCATTCTTAGCCACCTCCTCGACTTCGGCCTCACACTGCTCTTCTAGAGAGGACTGTGCCCTCAACCTTTTTGCGGCCTGCAATTCGGCCCTAGCTCTCCCTAAACCAACGTAGCGGCCATGAGAAGCCGGCCGACCGCGCCCTCTCTTTGTCGCTACCCCAGTAGACACTTCACTACTGACAATATTCAGCGGTTGAACCGCATCCTCTTCTCCAGTGAGATGGTCATCACTGTCAAGCGACTCATCCTCCTCCGAAATAGGCCTGTTGCACTCCTCCTCGATGAGGTCCAACTGCCTCTTTTGATCGCGATATCTGCGAATCGCGATACGCTCCTGTCGAGACAAGCCCGAGCTATGAGCACCCTCGTCATCTGAGCCCGAAGGCGAAACCAACTCCACGTCTTTCGACGCCAAAATATCCTCCAAAACGATTTTTAAATTTGAATTTGCCATACAATTCCCACGAGTATGGGGGATACAAAAAGTCCACCCGGGCAGTGCCCCCTGTACCCGGGTAAGCGTAAATTTATCGAACAGAGGGGCCGCTGATCCCCTGGCCGAGTGACGCCCTAAAGACTGGTCACCCACCAGCCATTCATCCTCTCGCCGGGCGTAAGCTTAGGATTGGGGATTTATTATTGAGGTTGTCTCCTCTCGGTCCAGCCGGTGAAGGCAAGACCCCTGGTCCCCAGAATGGGGGTAACAGTCTGCCCGACGGGTGGGAATGAAACCCAGCCCGCCGCGCGATCCCATCTCCAAGCCCCCTGACAGAACAGAGGGGGGAGACAGGAAAACCAGAGCCGGGAAGGCTCGCCACCCCGAAAAAGCCGCGACAGAACGCGGCTCCCCACCCCAGGGCCGCTTTCCAGCCGCGAAATGCGACCGGGGGTGCGCCCCACCAACCTCCAACCTAACCTAACCTAACCTAACCTAACCTAACCTAACCTAACCTAACCTAACCTTTTTTTTTTTTTTTTTTTTTTTTTTTTTTTTTTTTTTTTTTTTTTTTTTTTTTTTTTTTTTTTTTTTTTTTTTTTAAGTCCCCAAAAATGCATTTACGCATACCCCTCCACTCGGGGGAGCAGAGGGGTTATGTGGGACTCGCCGCCCCCCACCATGACCACCGATGGGGCGGAATACCCACTAAAAAGGGACTGTCTTACCGCACAAACGCTGGGCCGAGGTGGTATCTACGTTTGTATGGCCCACCAAGACCCGTCGCGGCCGGCCGATGAACTGGGCCGATAGACTCGGGCGCATTGAGGCGCCCCCGACTGTGGCATCGTGCAATGCAGAGGCAAGTCCCCCGACTCACCCCCGCTGACACCACTAAAAGGGAACTTTCCCGACCTCCGAACAATGCTGACGAGCGAGTGACAGACCTCTCCTGCTCTACTCGCCAGTTTCCTCCCGAAAGACAGAGCATTCCTCACTGCTCCATCGGTTTCGCATCAGAAGCCTTCGAACGCCGCGAAGACCCGCGAGACGTCTTGGCTTTCTCGACCACTGGGGCGACCACTGGAGTGGCCGCTGGAACGACAACTCTTGCCGCCCTAACCGCTGGGGGGACGCAAGCATCACCCCCCATGACATGACCCGCATTTCGGCCGCTCTCAGCGCACACAGCGCATCGAGCCTGGCCTACACACTCAGCTGCCCTGTGGCCCGCCAGACCACAGCGGAAGCACAGACCGGAACGGTCGACGACTGACGGGCACATAGGACGTGTATGTCCTAGCCCCATACACTTATAGCAGCGCAGAGGCCGCTCTCCCAACAACTCAATCCGGGCGGAGCTCCATCCCAAGAGAATACGCCCGGAATCCGCCAACACTTTTGCCACCACGACAGGGCACCGCACGACTGCAGATCCTAGCCCACCAGGGCCGGCGCGCAAAGATCCGACCCTGATCGCCTCCACAGAACAACCCGCCTTCTCGGAAAGGGCCTCTCCCAATTCCTTTTCCGTCACCGAATCATCCAGACCGGAGATTCGTATCTCTACCAACTTTTCGGGGCGCGACACCGTAGCGACCGCCGCCAGCTCAACCCGCAGCTTCTGTGCCAGAGCGTCCGCGCGACCACCACCATCCGGACCTGGGAGCTCTAAAAGCCTGGCTCCGGTCGCGGACTGCCTCATCTCTACCCCCTCCAAAATGCCAATATCCGCAATGGGAATAGCAGCCCTGACCCTCTTCATCATGCCCGCATATGTCAGGCCCTCCTTTACAGCCTCCGGTTTAAGAGAAACCATCACTGCCGCCGAACGTGGCGGAACAAGACTAGGCTTGGCTTTTCGAGCGGGCCCAGAAGGAGCTCGAGAAGCCACAGCCGTTTTAACCACTGCTTTGTCAGCCGATTTCTTCGCCTGAACTACCCTCCTGTCATCCCCCTTCTTCCCTTTCGATGTTCCCTCGACTGTCGAACGAATTTCCTCACTCTGACCAACAATTCCCGCACCACTTCCCTCCACAACCCCTTTTTTGGCCGCTGCCGGAGGCAGACGGCCGACAGACGCAGGCGGAAGGCGCTCCTCCAAGGCAGACAACCGAGTGCCAATCCTATCAACGATAGACTCCGTAAGTTCCCTCTTTAGTTTTTCCACCCAATCACCCTGCGGAGCATCCGCAGTTTTAGCCCTATTCTTTTCTTTCAACTCTTCATAAACAGTTGTAAGCCTCGTCCTCATTCTCAGCATGTCGGCATCGTACCGCATGACCAAGGCCTCGACCACAGTCTCCATCTCAATGACAGACTGTACGGCTTCCTTCCTGTACTCCTTGTCCCTCACCGAATCCAGAGCATCACATACGTCCAAACTATGACGCTTGAAAATCTGCTCTAAAACCGCATGATTATGCCTCAAGAGCCTCACCGCTTTCTTGCAGTGCTTGGACCTATCCCTCGCAACCTCAACCTCCTCCTCCTCCTCCTCCTGATCTGAGCACGAGGAGCATTCCTCGCTCTCCGCGTCTGGCGCCATGCGACAAGACTAGCTCAAATCGAGAAAAACCTCAAAAGACAAGGGAAAGAGGCGAAGCCCCTCTCCAGACGTCCAGAAAACCACGAAAAACCAAGCCGCGACCACCCAGAGACAACCCAAGATGACCACAACTAGTTACCACAAACAAAACCGAACAAAAACACAAGACACAAAAAATTTGGGGTTTTTGCCGAATTTTCAAAGTCCCGAAAATCCAACGAAAAACCGCCAAAAACCACAGAAGCCAAGATCGTACGAAGTCCAAAATACCACAGAATGCCAATGTCGTCAAGTCAAAGCAGAATCAATCCAAAAAACACGCAAAAGTCAGTCGAAACAGAGATTTCGGGAGTCGAAATCCCTACGTCGACGATGTTATAGTGTATTCACAAAACACGAAAATCCCATACAAATTCGACAAACAATATAAAATATTATTTGCCGAAAAAGTACAAGACCGATTGCGAAGTGTGATACACCAAACGAAAGCCCTCAGAAAACACTACAAAACACCAAAAAACCACGAAAATACACCTCTACAAACACCCTCTTAGTACGATCCACCAACCCAACCTAACCTAACCTAACCTAACCTAACCTAACCTAACCTAACCTAACCTAACCTAACCTAACCTAACCTAACCTAACCTAACCTAACCTAACCTAACCTAACCTAACCTAACCTAACCTAACCTAACCTAACCTAACCTAACCTAACCTAACCTAACCTAACCTAACCTAACCTAACCTAACCTAACCTAACCTAACCTAACCTAACCTAACCCCAGTCGCACTTGCCGCGTGCCCGCAAGCGTCACGATTTTGAGTCGCTCCGCAGTTAAAAAATCGCGAAGGTGGGATTTTTTACCCAAAGTTACCCGAGTTGCATATCAGAAGACGTGTTTCAACGAGTGCAAGTGATTAGTGAAAACCGGGTGAAAATCGGTGGTGAAGTGAAAGAGTTATAGGCGAAAAACCGCCGGAAACGCCCATTTTTGCTCGGATTTGGGCTTTGGGGGCGTGCGCCGCGCGATTTGTCGCGACAACCCCCACTTTTTCGACTGCGGCGAGGAAGGTATTCACCGGGACCACATTTTGGCTGAGTCTCAGATTTTTCCTGAGAAAACTCGCTGAACTGTGGCCAAAAAAACAAGTTCCGCGTGGTTCCTGTTTTTGTTCCCTCGGGACCTGGACCGGATCCACCCTTGTCACCAGCAGCGGGACGACAAGACAAGACGCTGGACACCTCGTTCTTGAAAATCGGTGCAGTGATAGTGTAACTAGGAGACTGTAAGTGTTTTACAAAATTTTATACAAATTGCAACCCTTATAACTCATAATTTAAAGCGACAACCCCTATTTTTTATTGCTTTATAAAATCGTGTTAGTTGGCCGCTGCAGTAATCAAGTGTTTTTAAATTTTTAAAGTTGGTAGTTTTTAAGTAATTAATGTTATAAGTGACAAAAAGTTCCCACCCAGTGTTCCCACCCAGTTTATTCCCTGTCTTTCTGGGGTTGTGACAGCGGGATTTTTGGCTGGAGCAGCTGGTTTAATTGCGTGTCCAAAGACACCAGCATTTTTGTTGTGCGATTTTTAGTTTATAAGCAATTAATTCCCAAAGTTGGGCTAGCGAACGTAGACGGACGACCATTCCCGTTATTCCCTGTTTACGGGGAAACTACGCACCGTAGCCCAATTTTGGCCGAAATTTGGGTATCCCGGCCTAGAGGCATCAGCTCAGAGTGACTGTCTGGTGACCTTGACGCCCCCCATCGATCCCACCCACCCCCGACCCCCCGCCGTTGAGTTGGAACTTCCGTTTCACGCCCCCGACCCATCTTTAAATAGCCGTATCTCGGAAACGGTGCGTCGGAGGCGAAAACGGAGACGGGTTTTGTGCCCTTCTTCGAAGGGCGCAACCTTGATCCCTGACTCCGGTCAACCTAAAAACCCACCCCTTTTTCCTGCGCGCCCTTCCCGACGAAATTTTTTAACCCCATTTTGAAAGTGGCTATATCTCCCCCGCTATTCATCGTAGGAATACGGGGTTAACTTCAAAGCCATTTTTTAGGCATTCCGCGATTGTTCCAAAAATAAAATTTCCAAAAAGTCAAAAGACTAAAAAGTCAATTTCAGAATCGGATTACGAAATCGTCATTTTTGAATGAAATTTACCACCCTCTGTATCTCCGAAACGGGGCGTCGGAGACGTTTTTTGGACCCTTTTTTGTTACCTTCGGTAACAAGGATTGACTAGAAAATTCGGTTTTTAACATCCACAACATTTCATCCCCGCGCTCCCCCATAAACAACCCCCGAACTAAATAGGCTGTAGCTCCCCCATTATTCACTTTAGGAAGAAGGGGATTAGAACTTAAATTCTTAGTTTAGGCCCATCCGGCAATAATCAGTAATAATAATAAAATAAATTTGCGAAATAAAATTTAAAACCGGTTTTGGAGAAATTTAATAATAATTCATTTTCTTAAAAATAATAATAAAAATTAAGTAGTTAGTAAAGTAAAATTCAAGCAGCATCCTATCTGGTCCGGACATAGCCCCGGTTACTCCAGACCCGAAACCCAGCCGGGACGAACACCCTCCCCTCCCCCCCCCCCCAACCTGCGGGATACCCGGACTTCGATATCTCAGCGGCTATTCATCGTAGAGACTCCGGGTTTTCGGCATCTTACTTGTGTCAGTGTACTCTACACTTTGACACATCTGGAGTAGCTCTAGGTAGAGACGAAAAATATTTTTCAAAAAATTTTTTCTTTTTGAAAAATCAAAATTTTTTTGGTAAAAACTGACACTGGAAGTGCTTCACACCCCAGTGCAGAAAACCCCATCGACCTACCTGGAATACTTTTTCAGTATTAATTAAAATTAAGTTTTTCATACAAAAAATATTTTACAAAAAAATTGAACTCTTGGGTTAGTAACCGCTGAGACTGACATCTGGGACTATATACACCCCAGATATATACCTAGGACTAAGGCTGGACCACCTTATTAGACTATTGGGACAATTTACATCCCATTTTAAACTTTATTTTATTATTATTAAATTAAATTAAATTAAATTGATTTTAAGAAACTGAATTAATAAATATTGTGAAATAATTAATTATACATAGGTGGACCACAAAACTTTATTATTATATTATTTTAGTAATTAAACATTTATTATATTAAAATTGACCATTGGGACTTTTACACCCCAAAAGTAATATTCAAACTCTTTTAAGACTATTGGGGATCTCTACACCCCATTAAATTAGTTTTAAGCGACATTTTAAATTTTTATTGTCAATTTTAAAGAACCTTAATTTTATAATTATTTTGACATATTTTAATTAATTAATTTGACATAGGGGCTTTTTACACCCCTATTAATATAAATCTATATTATAAAAAAAAAAAAATTTTATTATTTGACTAGGACAGAACACCCAGGAGACCCCTGGAGGCACGTCCCTTATTGAGAATTTTCGTTTGAAAATTGGACTTTCTTATCAGGGGATCCTGAGTTTTCCTTGATTTCTTATCTTATTTACATAAATATTATTGTAACTACATCTATATATATCCTTGTGACTATATTTTACTTAACTTTACTTATTGTAAACGGTGAAAGAGTACTTTTAGTAAATATTTATATTTAAAAAAAAAAAAAAAAAAAAAAAAAAAAAAAAAAAAAAAAAAAAAAAAAAAACGGTTAGGTCAGGGTTAGTAGTTAGTTAGTGGTGGTTAAAAGAGCTCCCAACAACCATACACAGGGAAGAAAAGAACAACTTTCCTGAAACCACTAAAGAGGTAAAAAATTATTATTGAACCATTTTTATTATTTCATTATACTACACATTATATATATACACTATACATATTCAAATCACTATATACAAAATTTTAAATACTTCTAATTATTTAATTACAATTACACATTCAAGTTTGAATTAATCTTCAATTAATTAAACCGGTTAGGCCGGTCTGAACTGAGCGTTCTCATTGTTCTACTTGACCACTGCGCTCCCTGCGCAGTCCTAAAATGATGGAAAGGACTCCTGAAAAGGAAAAAAGGAAGGGAATTGGAAGGGAACCTAGCACTGGAATGGACCCCGGTATAAAGGAAAAGGTTCGAAATATCAGCCCTAAAGTCCCGAACGTTGAAGCCACGCCGAGTGTCCCAAACAGACTAAACGAAGAACTGGTCAATCCATCCAGGACACTCCTGGAGGAAGCTGAAGCTTTAAAAGACAAAGCAATCTGCAATTTGGGAAACTCCGGCAACATAAAAAGAGAAATCAAAAGTATAGTAACACATTGTTTAGAAAAGATGTATGCCATAATACAGGAACTCGCTGCATCAGGGGGGGGGGAAAGGGTGGTGACCGCGGTGGAGGACGGGGGGGCAAAAGGTTGTTCACCGAGTGAAAGTGAAGTGCTGAAGGAGATGAGGGAATTGAGGAGCCTCGTGGAGGGAAAGATGGAATGGATAAATAAGAGTAAGGGAATGATGGAGAAGAATGTCATGGACAAAATAGAAGAGATGAAGGGGTCAGTGGAAGGTCTGGTTGCGAAGGGGATGAGAGAGATAAAGGATACGATTGGGGGGAAGGAGGTTGGAGAAGTGGGAAAGATGAGGGGAAATATGGAGGAAGAGATTGTGAAAGGATTAGGAGAGATAAAAGTGACCATCGAGAGGGAAGTTGTGGGTGAGGTGAGAGAGATGAAGGGGTCAGTGGTCGAGGGAATTGCGGAAATAAAGGGCTGTATTAGAAACGAGAGAGAGATAGAGCACCAGGAGAAAGCTAAAAGGATAAATGAAGGACCAGAGTGTACGTACGCAGGTGCAATTGGAAAGAACAAGGGGGGATTAAACGGGTCGGGACATGCAGAACGACATAGGTACAGAAAAGCTGCTTTGCAGTCCATAGTAATAAGCTCTAAAAATGAAACCTTCAGCAGTGAAGACATAATGAAGCGGACAAGAAATTTACTAAACCCAATTACAACTGCTCTAAGGGTGGACGTGGCAAGGAAAGCAGCTGGTCAGAAGGTCGTTCTGAGTTTTGGAAATGAGGAAGACAGGGAAAGGGCACAAAGGATGATAGAGGAGTCAAAGGAGGAACTGGAATGCGAATTAAAAAGAAATAAGGACCCATTGGTAATTTTCAAGGATGTGATAAAAGAACATACGGATGAGGAAATAGTGAGAGCCCTGATGTCCCAAAATAAACATCTAATGGAAGATATGGAGAGTGGGGACAAAAGGGCAGTTGTCAAGTACCGTCGGCATGCACGAAACACACACGAGCAACATGTGGTCCTGCAAGTCTCACCAAAACTCTATCAGAGACTAACAGACAGAGGACAAGTGCACATTGATATGCAGAGGATTAGAGTCTCCGATCAGTCGCCAGTCGTCCAATGTTCATGCTGCTTAGCTTTTGGTCATGGAAGAGCCCAGTGCAGGATTAAAGAGGCAGTATGCTGTCACTGCGGCGAAAACCACCTAAAGCTAAACTGCCAAAAACTGAAGGAAGGGACGAGCCCTAGCTGCTGTAACTGTAAAAAAGAGGGAATTGAAGATCAGCATAACGCTTTCGACAAATTTTGCGGCACAAGGGCAAAGTGGGATGCATTAGCCAGAACCAGCGTAGCGTACTGCTAAGGGCCTGTCGGAGAACATGGGATGCAAAATGGAACCGAAACAAATGGTGGAAAAAGCACAGATAAACCAGAGAAGGAACGAGAAAGATATGAGAGTGATGATGATAGAAGGAAAGAGAAATAATAATAGAGTTTATAGCTCGATAATTAAAACAGTAATTAATCACCCATCAGGTGTAAATAATAAAGATAAGGAGGTCTTGTGTAGCACGGGTTGTTCAACAAAATTTAACAGATTCAATAAAATTGGTACTAAAAATAATGATTATTTTCGGTACAAATTTAAGCACAGACATAAAGCACAACATTTCGGCACAGTTCTAAATATAAGATTAAAATCACAAAATGGAATTAGAAAAACAGATAATGATAATTTGGATTCAAATTCTAGTAAATATTGTTTATAAAAGTTGTTTGGAAAATAGAATATAAATCATATATATGTATATATTGTAAAACTTAAATTGTGGTAAAACACAGAAGGAATGAACCCATGGTACACAAGGTCTCTGATTATGTTAGAGGAAAACTAGCAGGTGGGAACGCACAGTTCACACCAACATGAAAAAAAAAAAAAAAAAAAAACCTAACCTAACCTAACCTTTTTTTTTTTTTTTTTTTTTTTTTTTTTTTTTTTTTTTTTTTTTTTTTTTTTTTTTTTTTTTAAAGTCCCCAAAAATGCATTTACGCATACCCCTCCGCTCGGGGGAGCAGAGGGGTTATGTGGGACTCGCCGCCCCCCACCATGACCACCGATGGGGCGGAATACCCACTAAAAAGGGACTGTCTTACCGCACAAACGCTGGGCCAAGGTGGTATCTACGTTTGTATGGCCCACCAAGACCCGTCGCGGCCGGCCGATGAACTGGGCCGATAGACTCGGGCGCATTGAGGCGCCCCCGACTGTGGCATCGTGCAATGCAGAGGCAAGTCCCCCGACTCACCCCCGCTGACACCACTAAAGGGAACTTTCCCGACCTCCAAACAATGCTGACGAGCGAGTGACAGGCCTCTCCTGCTCTACCCGCCAGCTTCCTCCCGAAAAGACGGAGCATTCCTCACTGCTCCATCGGTTTCGCATCAGAAGCCTTCGAACGCCGCGAAGACCCGCGAGACGTCTTGGCTTTTTCGACCGCTGGGGCGACCACTGGAGTGGCCGCTGGAACGACGACTTTTGCCGCCCTAACCGCTGGGGGGACGCAAGCATCACCCCCCATGACATGACCCGCATTTCGGCCGCTCTCAGCGCACACAGCGCATCGAGCCTGGCCTACACACTCAGCTGCCCTGTGGCCCGCCAGACCACAGCGGAAGCACAGACCGGAACGGTCGACGACTGACGGGCACATAGGACGTGTATGTCCTAGCCCCATACACTTATAGCAGCGCAGAGGCCGCTCTCCCAACAACTCAATACGGGCGGAGCTCCATCCCAAGAGAATCCGCCCGATATCCGCCAACACTTTCGCCACCACGACAGGGCACCGCACGACTGTGGATCCAACCCCACCAGGGCCGGCCCGCAAAGTTCCGACCCTGATTGCCTCCACAGAACAACCCGCCTTTTCGGAAAGGGCCTCTCCCAATTCCTTCTCCGTCACCGAATCATCCAAACCGGTGATTCGTACCTCAACCAACTTTTCGGGGCGGGACACCGTAGCGACCGCCGCCAGCTCAACCCGCAGCTTCTGTGCCAGAGCGTCTGCGCGATTTCCACCATCCGGACCTGGGAGCTCTAAAAGTCTGGCTCCGGTCGCGGACTGCCGCATCTCTACCCCCTCCAAAATGCCAATATCCGCAATGGGAATAGCAGCCCTGACCCTCTTCATCATGCCCGCATATGTCAGGCCCTCCTTTACAGCCTCCGGTTTAAGAGAAACCATAACTGCCGCCGAACGTGGCGGAACAAGACTTGGCTTGGCTTTTCGAGCGGGCCCAGAAGGAGCTCGAGAAGCTACAGCCGGTTTAACCGCTGCTTTATCAGCCGATTTCTTCGCCTGAATTACCCTCCTGTCATCCCCCTTTTTCCCTTTCGAAGTTCCCTCGACTGTCGAACGGTTCTCCTCACTCTGACCAACAATTCCCGCACCACTTCCCTCCACAACCCCTTTTTTGGCCGCTGCCGGAGGCAGACGGCCGACAGACGCAGGCGGAAGGCGCTCCTCCAAGGCAGACAACCGAGTGCCAATCCTATCAACGATAGACTCCGTAAGTTCCCTCTTTAGTTTTTCCACCCAATCACTCTGCGGAGCATCCGCAGTTTTAGCCCTATTCTTTTCTTTCAACTCTTCATAAACAGTTGTAAGCCTCGTCCTCATTCTCAGCATGTCGGCATCGTACCGCATGACCAAGGCCTCGACCACAGTCTCCATCTCAATGACAGACTGTACGGCCTCCTTCCTATACTCCTTGTCCCTCACCGAATCCAGAGCATCATATACGTCCATACTATGACGCTTGAAAATCTGCTCTAAAACCGCATGATTATGCCTCAAGAGCCTCACCGCTTTCTTGCAGTGCTTGGACCTATCCCTCGTAACCTCAACCTCCTCCTCCTCCTCCTCCTCCTCCTGATCTGAGCACGAGGAGCATTCCTCGCTCTCCGCGTCTGGCGCCATGCGACAAGACTAGCTCAAATCGAGAAAAACCTCAAAAGACAAGGGAAAGAGGCGAAAGCCCCTCTCCAGACGTCCAAAAGACAACAAAAAACAAAGCCGCGACCACCCAGAGACAACCCAAGATGACCACAACCAGTTACCACAAACAAAACCGAACAAAAACACAAGACACAAAAAATTTGGGGTTTTTGCCGAATTTTCAAAGTCCCGAAAATCCGACGAAAAACCGCCAAAAACCACAGAAGCCAAGATCGTACGAAGTCCAAAATACCACAGAATGCCAAAGTCGTCAAGTCAAAGCAGAATCAATCCAAAAAACACGCAAAAGTCAGTCGAAACAGAGATTTCGGGAGTCGAAATCCCTACGTCGACGATGTTATAGTGTATTCACAAAACACGAAAATCCCATACAAATTCGACAAACAATATAAAATATTATTTGCCGAAAAAGTACAAGACCGATTGCGAAGTGTGATACACCAAACGAAAGCCCTCAGAAAACACTACAAAACACCAAAAAACCACGAAAATACACCTCTACAAACACCCTCTTAGTACGATCCCAACCTCCGAAACCTAACCTAACCTAACCTAACCTAACCTAACCTAACCTAACCTTTTTTTTTTTTTTTTTTTATTATCGTCTGTAAAAAAATGCTGCTTACGCACTGTCTCCCGGCCAAAAGGGGGAGACCGGGAGGGGGTGTGGGGCTCACTGCAGCCGACACGACCACCGCAGTCCTACCCACTAAAAAACTTCAGACGACGCCCACCGCTGTTGAAAAGGGGCGAGGCACCAGTGCCCGGGTTTGTAGCTTCTGGAACCCCGCCCGCGGCCAACGTCCCCCGGATCAGAACCGGGGAGACCTCCTCAGGAAGGCGCAATTTGCAGCGCCCCCCCTACCTCCTTGTGCGGCCATGGCGTAACTGGCCGACTTCGGGGGGGGTCTATGGCAAGACGGAAGGGGCCCCCTGCCCCCGCCGCCTAAGACCCCCCGGGCGCTGCCTGACGGGCCCTCCTGGCCCGCCCGCTGCGCCAACGGCGTAGCCGGAGAGAGAGCGGATCCCGCTCCCTCTCCCGCTCCGCGGCCTCCTTCTGCGACATCACCACTTCGCAGAAGGAGGCCATCGCCTCCCACGCCGTCTCGCTGTCGACCATCTTTTGCATGATGGTCGGCAGCGAGAGAGCCACTCCACCCAGGGCCGCGGCTAACGTCGACCGCGGTCCCGCCCACGCAGGGCACGCCACCAAAGTGTGCTGCGCGGTGTCTTCCGCGCAGTCACAGTGGTGGCAACACCGGGTCGACTCCCCCCCGGCGACGTCACACAGATACTTCCCAAAGCACCCGTGCCCGGAAAGTACCTGCGTGAGTCGGAAGGTCATCGACCCCCACCGACGGCCGACCCATCGCTCTAAGATGGGCCCGACCGCCTCGAGGATACGGCGCCTCGAACCTTCGGCACGTAGTTCGGCGCTCCTGTGTAGCTGCCGCCGCCATGCGCCCAGAGCCTGTGTCTGAGCGTCTCTACGCCACCGCACCACAGTGTCCGGTGTGGGGCGGAGACCCTGGCTCCGGGATTGCGCGCCACGCCAGTAGACCGCCGAGAGAACCTCGGCGTCGAGGTCCCACGGCAGGGACCCGGCGAGCGCGCATGCCACCTCATGGGAGATGGTGCGATACCCCCTAACGACACGGGTCGCCATGACCCTCTGCGACTGCTGCAGGATCTGTCGATGGCGACCCGATATGGAGCTCGCCCAGATTGGGGCTCCATACAGGGCTATGGACCGCACCACTCCCGTGTAAAGGCGGCGACAGCTGCCGCCACTCCCTCCGAGATTGGGGAGCAGGCGAGATAGAGCTCCCGCCGTGCTCACCAACCTCGGGCCTAGGCGCCGAAGGTGCGCTTCGAAGTCCCATCTGCTGTCGAGAAGGACGCCGAGATACTTCAGCGTGTTCTCGACAGGGATGGGAGTTCCTCCTACCACGATACTGGGGCCTGGAGGCGGCCGCCTCCGGGGACCATGGAAAATAATGGCCCCGGATTTATGCAGTGCCACCTCGAGCCCCAGCCGCCGTATCCTCTCGACCACCGCCGCGACGCCGACAGTGGCCAACACTCTCGCATCCCGGGGGTCAGAACCCCGGGATGTTACGAGGGTGTCGTCGGCGTAACAGATCACGTCCACGCCGTGCAAGTTCACACAGCGCAGAACGTAATCATATCCGATGTTCCACAAGAGTGGTCCCAGGACAGACCCCTGTGGAACACCGCACACCATACGCCGACGACAGCCTCCTCCGCCCAGCGACAGCCTCCTCCGCCCTAACCTAACCTAACCTAACCTAACCTAACCTAACCTAACCTAACCTAACCTAACCTTTTTTTTTTTTTTTTTTTTTTTTTTTTTTTTTTTTTTTTTTTTTAAGGTCCCAAAAAATGCATTTACGCATTCCCCGCCACAATGGGGTCGTGACGGGGATATGTGGGACTCGCCGCCCCCCACCAACCAACCAACGGGGCGGAATACCCACTAAAAAACAGACCATTTGCCTCACGCGCATTTCGAGGGGGACACGGGAATTGCGGTGGCATGACACCGCGTCCCCTCTGGCGCGCCCCGCATAACGCGGGAAACTCGGCAGGAAGGCCCTGAAAACGTTGGGCTCTCCCCTTCTCGAGAGCTTTGAAGAGCGGGTGAGGACAGACCCCGAGTCTCACCCGCTCTCTCGGCCACCCACCTAGCTGGACGGTGGGGGCGTCGCCGCACGCCGCTCACTCTGAGTCCCCGAAGAAGTGGGGAGAGGAGCAGCGGGGGCCGCAGCTGAGGAAGTCTTAGCTGCTTTTTAGCGAACTTTTTTTTTTTTTTTTTTTTTTTTTTTTTTTTTTAAGTCCCCAAAAATGCATTTACGCATACCCCTCCGCTCGGGGGAGCAGAGGGGTTATGTGGGACTCGCCGCCCCCCACCATGACCACCGATGGGGCGGAATACCCACTAAAAAGGGACTGTCTTACCGCACAAACGCTGGGCCAAGGTGGTATCTACGTTTATATGGCCCACCAAGACCCATCGCGGCCGGCCGATGAACTGGGCCGATAGACTCGGGCGCATTGAGGCGCCCCCGACTGTGGCATCGTGCAATGCAGAGGCAAGTCCCCCGACTCACCCCCGCTGACACCACTATAAGGGAACTTTCCCGACCTCCGAACAATGCTGACGAGCGAGTGACAGGCCTCTCCTGCTCTACCCGCCAGTTTCCTCCCGAAAGACAGAGCATTCCTCACTGCTCCATCGGTTTCGCATCAGAAGCCTTCGAACGCCGCGAAGACCCGCGAGACGTCTTGGCTTTCTCAACCACTGGGGCGACCACTGGAGTGGCCGCTGGAACGACAACTCTTGCCGCCCTAACCGCTGGGGGGACGCAAGCATCACCCCCCATGACATGACCCGCATTTCGGCCGCTCTCAGCGCACACAGCGCATCGAGCCTGGCCTACACACTCAGCTGCCCTGTGGCCCGCCAGACCACAGCGGAAGCACAGACCGGAACGGTCGACGACTGACGGGCACATAGGACGTGTATGTCCTAGCCCCATACACTTATAGCAGCGCAGAGGCCGCTCTCCCAACAACTCAATCCGGGCGGAGCTCCATCCCAAGAGAATTCGCCCGGAATCCGCCAACACTTTCGCCACCACGACAGGGCACCGCACGACTGCAGATCCTAGCCCACCAGGGCCGGCGCGCAAAGACCCGACCCTGATCGCCTCCACAGAACAACCCGCCTTCTCGGAAAGGGCCTCTCCCAATTCCTTCTCCGACACCGAATCATCCAAACCGGAGATTCGTACCTCTACCAACTTTTCGGGGCGCGACACCGTAGCGACAGCCGCCAGCTCAACTCGTAGCTTCTGTGCCAAAGCGTCCGCGCGACCCCCACCATCCGGACCTGGGAGCTCTAAGAGTCTGGCTCCGGTCGCGGACTGCCGCATCTCTACCCCCTCCAAAATGCCAATATCCGCAATGGGAATGGCAGCCCTGACCCTCTTCATCATGCCCGCATATGTTAGGCCCTCCTTTACAGCCTCCGGCTTAAGAGACACCATCACTGCCGCCGAACGTGGCGGAACAAGACTAGGCTTGGCTTTTCGAGCGGGCCCAGAAGGAGCTCGAGAAGCTACAGCCGGTTTAACCGCTGCTTTATCAGCCGATTTCTTCGCCTGAATTACCCTCCTGTCATCCCCCTTTTTCCCTTTCGATGTTCCCTCGACTGTCGAACAAATCTCCTCACTCTGACTAACAATTCCCGCACCACTTCCCTCCACAACCCCTTTTTTGGCCGCTGCCGGAGGCAGACGGCCGACAGACGCAGGCGGAAGGCGCTCCTCCAAGGCAGACAACCGAGCGCCAATCCTGTCTACGATAGACTCCGTAAGGTCCCTCTTTAGCTGTTCCATCCATTCGCCCTGCGGAGCATCCGCAGTTTTAGCCCTATTCTTTTCTTTCAACTCTTCATAAAGAGTTGTGAGCCTCGTCCTCATTCTCAGCATGTCGGCATCGTACCGCATGACCAAGGCCTCGACCACAGTCTCCATCTCAATGACAGACTGTACGGCTTCCTTCCTATACTCCTTGTCCCTCACCGAATCCAGAGCATCACATACGTCCAAACTATGACGCTTGAAAATCTGCTCTAAAACCGCATGATTATGCCTCAAGAGCCTCACCGCTTTCTTGCAGTGCTTGGACCTATCCCTCGCAACCTCAACCTCCTCCTCCTCCTCCTCCTGATCTGAGCACGAGGAGCATTCCTCGCTCTCCGCGTCTGGCGCCATGCGACAAGACTAGCTCAAATCGAGAAAAACCTCAAAAGACAAGGGAAAGAGGCGAAAGCCCCTCTCCAGACGTCCAGAAAACCACGAAAAACAAAGCCGCGACCACCCAGAGACAACCCAAGATGACCACAACCAGTTACCACAAACAAAACCAAACAAAAACACAAGACACAAAAAATTTGGGGTTTTTGCCGAATTTTCAAAGTCCCGAAAATCCAACGAAAAACCGCCAAAAACCACAGAAGCCAAGATCGTACGAAGTCCAAAATACCACAGAATGCCAATGTCGTCAAGTCAAAGCAGAATCAATCCAAAAAACACGCAAAAGTCAGTCGAAACAGAGATTTCGGGAGTCGAAATCCCTACGTCGACGATGTTATAGTGTATTCACAAAACACGAAAATCCCATACAAATTCGACAAACAATATAAAATATTATTTGCCGAAAAAGTACAAGACCGATTGCGAAGTGTGATACACCAAACGAAAGCCCTCAGAAAACACTACAAAACACCAAAAAACCACGAAAATACACCTCTACAAACACCCTCTTAGTACGATCAACCTCCAACCTCCAACCTAACCTAACCTAACCTAACCTAACCTAACCTAACCTAACCTTTTTTTTTTTTTTTTTTTTTTTTTTTTTTTTTTTAACCTTTGAAAAATGCCTTATGCATACCCAGAGGCCACGGGGAGGCTCACTGGGTTATGTCGGACTCGCACCGACTAAAAAACAAAGGAACACCTACTCGCGCGGTCGGACAGAGCGGACAAGGGACCACCTTTCGGATTACACACATGTCCGCCCTCCGCGCAGCCCGCCGTGAGGCAGGCTCACTCGCAACGGAGGGACCTGGGTTAAGGGCCACTCCCCGTCCCGGAGCCGTACAAGGCGGGCGAAAACTTCCCCGTTATTCGCCCGCAGCTCCCAGCCACCACACCTCGTGAGAGGGCGGCGGCCACCTCGCGCCGCGCCCACTGAGCCCTACACCTCGGGCCAGCTGCGGCAGGGGCCGCTGCGGCATCACTAAAAGCGACGCCGCTGCGGACTTGGCGTCATTTTTTATAGAGGTTGACTTCCTCTTTCCGCCGTCCGGCCCTCCCGGCCACGGCGTCCCCGTGCCATTATTTTAGAGAGGTTGGCTTCCTCTTTCCGCGCTCAGGGCGGGGTCACACCCCGAGGCGTCCACGCGCCGCGCCCACTGGGCCCCACCCTAGGGGCACACAGCTGCGGCAGGGGCATTTTTTATCGAGGTTTGCCTCCTCGCACGCCCACCGCCATGAAGGCGGCTGCGTCCTCTCGCCGCGCCCACCGAACCTCTCCGCGAGGCCGGCTGCGGCAGGGGCCGCTGCAGCGCCGAACAAGCGACGCCGCTGCGGGCTTTTTCGCAGATTTATTATTGAGGTTCGCGTTCCTCTCGGCCCAGCCGCTAAGGCAAGACCCCTGGCCCCAACCCTGGGGGTAACAGGCTGCCCGAGGGGGGACCTTAGCCAATCGGCGAGGCCCACCCGGCGATCACAAAACTGCAACCGCCGGACCCACCGCGCGACCCCATCCCACCCGACTGTGAGCACAGAGGGGCGAGACGGAACCTCCCGGGAGATCTCCTCCCCGAGAGCCGCGAGACCGAGTCGCGACTCCCTCCACACGGCCGCTTTCCGGCTGCGCCGAGGCGCAGCTAGGGGTGCGCCCAGAACCCGCCAGTTTTGGTCCACGCCAGCCGAAGCCGGGACCACCCACGCCGGAGTGGCTTCCCCTATCCGCCACCCGGGGACGCGCCTGATGGGAGTCTGGCAACTCCACACGGGAACCTAACCTTTTTTTTTTTTTTTTTTTTTTTTTTTTTTTTTTTTTTTTTTTTTTTTTTTTTTTTTAAGGTCCCAAAAAATGCATTTACGCATTCCCCGCCACAATGGGGTCGTGACGGGGATATGTGGGGCTCGCCGCCCCCCCACCAACCAACCGATGGGGCGGAATACCCACTAAAAAACAGACCATACACCTCACGCGCATTTCGAGGGGGACACGGGGAACTGCTGTCGCATTACTTCCGTGACCCCTCACGCGCGACCCGTGCTATTTATTTTTAACACGGGCGACGGGCACCGATGGGAGAGTCTGGACTCATCCCCCATCCAGAAGGCTGAACGAAAAGGCGGGTGAGGACAGACCCCTCGTCACTCACCCGCAGCCCTCTGCCGGCCGGCTAAGAAGCCGGCGGAACTTCCTCTCGCCGCTCTTGCTGCCCCGGAGAACTGGGGGCAGCCGCGGCGGGGGCCGCAGCTAGAGTGGACTTAGCTGCGGCCGACCTTCTTCCTACCTTCGAGGGTGCCGGGAGACACCCTTTCCTACCCAACAAATGGTTTGCCGGTCTGCCTGCGTCCTCGCAAAGAGGGCAGTGCGGCGCGCCAGAACAGGCGGCCGCGATGTGACCGGCTTGCCCACACCGATAACAAAGGCTGCTGCGGTCTGTAGCGCTTTTGCAGTTATACTGCTGATGGCCCGTCTCGAAGCACCTGAAGCACTTCTCAGTTCGGGCCCTCAACAGCGTAACGCCCACGGCGCTCCAGCCCAGCAGCAGCCGCCTAGCCTCTACAAGTTTTTTCGCCGCGCCTATTGGACAACGAACCCAAACAGCTCCCATCCCGGACGGACCGCGACGAATTTCCCCTATCCTTACGCTCCCTTCAGGGCATTCTCCCTTCAGGGCTACGACGGTGAGTACCTGCGCTTTCTCGACTGTGTCGTCGAGGCCAGTCAGTCGCAGCTCCGCACATTTCATGGGCCGCGAAACACCAACTTCTGGAGCGAAAATATTTCGCAAGGCCCCTGCCAAGCGATCGGCTTTCTCTCCTTTATCGCCTAAGACTTCCAGTAGGCGAGCACCCGACTGGGACTTCCGGATGCGCAGTTCGCCTGGCGCGATCCCGGTGTCTTCCTGCAATTTAATGTTGCGTACGGCCTTCTCTAAGAGACCCTTGTAAGTAAGGCCCCTATCCAGAGCTTTCTGCGGCACAGATAGAATAACTGCCGAAGACTTAGGCTCCGTCATTCTCTTCTTGCGCTGTCCCTTTTTCTTCTTCTTGCGCTTGACCTGCTTCGGCTTCTCCGCTGGTCGGGGTCGATTCTCGGCGGGCTTGGAGTTTCGCCGAGTAACCGTCGCGTACTCTTCGGTCGCAGCGGGCGGCTCAACTGTTACAGGAGCTACTTGCTGCTTCTTTCCCTTCTTCTTCCCTTTTCTCTCCGCTGCCGACTTCGGAGGTTGTGTGACCGCCGGAGCTTCAGGCGCCACCACTTCCGCAACAGGTGGTAATCGCGCATCTATCAGGGCGCCGACTTGGCGTAAGATTGAGGCCGTCAACTCCTCCTGTGAAGACAGAACCACAGGGGAGGAGGCATTGCGCGAAGGCGATGGCGGTGACGCCGAAACATTCAACGTAGCGGGAGGATTGGACCTCTCCCGGCGCAGCTGCTCCTTCAGAACGTCAACCTCGTCCGCAAGCTGCGTCATGCGAACGCTGAGCTCAGCCACCTTGGCCCGCAGGCGGTCGTTGTCTTCCTGCAGTACTCTGGAATCGACCGACGAAAAGGAGCGGTCGTATATGTTGCCGACCGCGCTTCTTATCGAAGTCACCGCTTCGTTGAGGGCCTTGACATAGGTCCCCTTCAGGTTCCCCGACTTCTTTGCGACGCTGTCCACGACTGACAGGTCGGCTTCTACCCCCTTCACCAGCTCTGAGACTGGGATCCGATCAGCTGGCCTCGGTGCGTTGCCGCGCTCACACCTCTGAGCACGTGCCGCGTTGGCCAACTCTAAAATCTCTTCCTCCTTTTGCGCAACGAGTCTGGCTTGCTCCTCAGCTCGCGCTCTCTTAGCGGTCTGGAGGTCAGACCGCGCCTTCCCTAGGCCCATACACAGCCCATGCGTAGGAGGCCTGCCACGCCCCTTCTTCATGTTGCCCGCCGGACCCTTTGTCGATGCCGCAGACACAACTTCCTCCTCAGACTGGTCATCGCTGTCCAGCTCCACCTCAGACAGGATACCCTCCGAATCACCATCGCTGAGATCGGAGATCCCGCGATTCGCCTCTCTCTCCAACGCATCCAACACCCGCATCTGATCGCGGTATCTGATCACGACTTCAGCCCTTGAAAGGATTTGGCTAGAAGTCCCTTTTCCCAACTCCGCGCTAGAACGCGCCTCTTCCTCCGCGTCTTGCGACGCCACACCTTCAGACGAAACGAAAATATTTTTAAATGAATCCATATAAGTCCCACGAGTATGGGGGAAATAAAAAGTCCACCCGGGCAGTGCCCCCTGTACCCGGGTAACCCTAATACACCTGGGGGGTCGGGCGGTACCCCAGGGTCGGCGCTAGCCGGTGGACAGCACTCCGCCCACCACCTCGCACTCCTGCGAAGCTACGAGGCCCCCCGTAGCCACGGACCCAGCTACGGAGACTTGAGGGTTATTTTATTGTGGTTTTCCTTCCACGCAGGGCAAGCCGGTGAAGGCATGCCCCCCCGGTCTCGCATATGGACACACACGAGATAACGGTTTACCCGATGGAGGGACGAATCCCACCCAGCAGCCACAGAACTGTGACTGCCGGACCCGCCGCGCCGAGCCATGAAAGCTCCCTCCCCCGACCATGACGCAGAACATGGTTCCCACCCCCGAGACGAAAAGCCGTGACCAAAACACGGATCCACAAACGAAGAGCCGTGATCAGAACACGGTGACGCCCCCGACCATGACGCAGAACATGGTTCCCACCCCCGAGACGAAAAGCCGTGACCAGAACACGGATCCCCCAACGACGACCCGTGACCAGAACACGGTTCCCACCCCTGGGCCGCTTTCCAGCCGCGAAGTGCGACCGGGGGTGCGCCCCACAAAACCCGCCAGTTTTGGTCCGCGCCGGACTTACATTAAATTAATTAAAAGCCGGTACCACAATGTGTGGCATGCCCCTATCCGCCACCCGGGGACGCGCCCGATGGGAGTCTGGCAACTCCACACGGGACGGGAACCTAACCTAACCTTTTTTTTTTTTTTTTTTTTTTTTTTTTTTTTTTTTTTTTTTTTTTTTTTTTTTTTTTTTTTTTTTTTTTTTTTAAGGTCCCAAAAAATGCATTTACGCATTCCCCGCCACAATGGGGTCGTGACGGGGATATGTGGGACTCGCCGCCCCCCACCAACCAACCAGTGGGGCGGAATACCCACTAAAAAACAGACCATTTGCCTCACGCGCATTTCGAGGGGGACACGGGAATTGCTGTGGCATGACACCGCGTCCCCTCTGGCGCGCCCCGCATAACGCGGGAAACTCGGCAGGAAGGCCCTGAAAAGGTAGGGCTCTCCCCTTCTCGAGAGCTTTGAAGAACGGGTGAGGACAGACCCCGTGTCTCACCCGCGCTCTCGGCCACCCACCTAGCTGGACGGTGGGGGTGTCTCCACACGCCGCTCACTCTGAGTCCCCGAAGAAGTGGGGAGAGGAGCAGCGGGGGCCGCAGCTGAGGAAGTCTTAGCTGCGGCAACCTTCTTCTTCGCCGGACGGGGTGGGCTGCACTTGCAGCCCTTCGCACCCACCAAATGATTGGCAGGTCTACCCGCATCCTCACAGACAGGGCAATGCGGCTCAGATGTGCACGCCGCCGCCCTATGACCCGACTGACCACAACGATAGCACAGACGGCTGCGGTCGATATCGCTTTTGCAGTTAAACTGCTGGTGTCCAGGTCGGCACCTGAAGCACTTCTGAGGCCTGGCCGCCAACAGTCTAACGCTAACAGCGCTCCACCCTAAGAGCAGCCGCCTACCAGCGACCAACTTTTTAGCCGCGGCCACAGGGCAACGCACCCAGACGGCACCCAACCCAGAAGGGCCGCGGCGAATCTCCCCTACCTTCAAACTCCCTTCGGGGCACTCCCCCCTCAGGGCTACAGAAGACACGACCTGATCCCTATCGACGCTGTCGTCGAGGCCGATGAGGCGCAAACCTAACCTAACCTTTTTTTTTTTTTTTTTTTTTTTTTTTTTTTTTTTAACCTTTGAAAAATGCATTATGCATACCCAGAGGCCACGGGGAGGCTCACTGGGTTATGTCGGACTCGCACCGACTAAAAAACAAAGGAACACCTACTCGCGCGGTCGGACAGAGCGGACAAGGGACCACCTTTCGGATTACACACATGTCCGCCCTCCGCGCAGCCCGCCGTGAGGCAGGCTCACTCGCAACGGAGGGACCTGTGTTAAGGGCCACTCCCCGTCCCGGAGCTGTACGAGGCGGGCGAAAACTTCCCCGTTATTCGCCCGCAGCTCCCAGCCACCACACCTCGTGAGAGGGCGGCGGCCACCTCGCGCCGCGCCCACTGAGCCCTACACCTCGGGCCAGCTGCGGCAGGGGCCGCTGCGGCATCACTAAAAGCGACGCCGCTGCGGACTTGGCGTCATTTTTTATAGAGGTTGACTTCCTCTTTCCGCCGTCCGGCCCTCCCGGCCACGGCGTCCCCGTGCCATTATTTTAGAGAGGTTGGCTTCCTCTTTCCGCGCTCAGGGCGGGGTCACACCCCGAGGCGTCCACGCGCCGCGCCCACTGGGCCCCACCCTAGGGGCACACAGCTGCGGCAGGGGCATTTTTTACCGAGGTTTGCCTCCTCGCACGCCCACCGCCATGAAGGCGGCTGCGTCCTCTCGCCGCGCCCACCGAACCTCTCCGCGAGGCCAGCTGCGGCAGGGGCCGCTGCAGCGCCGAACAAGCGACGCCGCTGCGGGCTTTTTCGCCGATTTATTATTGAGGTTCGCGTTCCTCTCGGCCCAGCCGCTAAGGCAAGACCCCTGGCCCCAACCCTGGGGGTAACAGGCTGCCCGAAGGGGGACCTTAGCCAATCGGCGAGGCCCACCCGGCGATCACAAAACTGCAACCGCCGGACCCACCGCGCGACCCCATCCCACCCGACTGTCAGAACAGAGGGGCGAGACGGAACCTCCCGGGAGATCTCCTCCCCGAGAGCCGCGAGACCGAGTCGCGACTCCCTCCACACGGCCGCTTTCCGGCTGCGCCGAGACGCAGCCAGGGGTGCGCCCAGAACCCGCCAGTTTTGGTCCACGCCAGCCGAAGCCGGGACCACCCACGCCGGAGTGGCTTCCCCTATCCGCCACCCGGGGACGCGCCTGATGGGAGTCTGGCAACTCCACACGGGAAACCTAACCTAACCTTTTTTTTTTTTTTTTTTTTTTTTTTTTTTTTTTTTTTTTTTTTTTTTTTTTTTTTTTTTTTTTTTTTTTTTTTTTTTTTTAGGTCCCAAAAAATGCCTTTACGCATTCCCCGCCACACGGGGAGTGACGGGGATATGTGGGACTCGCCGCCCCCACCAACCAACCAATCGGGCGGAATACCCACTAAAAAAGGACCGTAACGCCATCTCGCGCGCTAACGAAAGAGGGGGAAGCGGGAATTCCTGACGGATGCTCCGCGTCCCTCACGCGCGGCCCGTACTACTCGGGCGTACTCGACGGGAGAGCCAAGACCCTCCCCCATCGCGAGAGCTGAGCTGAAAAGGCGGATGAGGACGTCCCCGCGTCACTCACCCGCGGCTCTCGGCCGGCTATGAAGATGCCGGTGGCGATTCTTCCGGCTGGCCCTCCACTTGGGTGCCGGGGCTGGAGGCGGCAGCTGCACTTGCAGCGACTCGACGCACTTGCGTCTGTGCCAACCTCTTAGACGACCTCGAGGGGGCTGGTTTGCACCCCTTGCTTCCCAGCGCATGACTCGCTGGCTTCCCCGCGGCAGAACAAAGAGGGCAGTGCGGGCTATTCTCGCACGCCGCCGCTTTATGCCCGGCCTGTCCGCAGCGGTAGCAGAAACCGCTGCGATCTATCTCCGACTTACAGCTGAACTGCAAATGGCCGGGCTCGAAGCACCTGAAGCACTTCATCGGCCTCGCCTCCAGTAGCGTCACACGCGCTGCGCTCCAACCTAAACAAAGCCGCTTCTCTGCGACCAACTTGTTCGCCGCGGCTATCGGGCAACGCACCCATACTGCTCCCATGCCGGAGCGGCCGCGGCGGATTTCGCCAACCTTCACCATCCCTTCAGGGCATTCTCCCTTCAGGGCTATTGCGGCAGTAACCTGCGCCCCATCTATAGAGTCATCGAGTCCGGTGAGACGCAGTTCAGCAGTCTTGACGGGCCTCGAGACACCAATCTCCGAAGCGAAAATGCCTCTTAGTTCCTTCGCTAGACGGTCGGCCTTCACAACATTATCCGGCCCCGAAACCTCCAAAATACGCGCACCGGACTGTGCCTTGCGTATGCGAATATCCCCCTGACCTATTCCGATCTCATCCACAGAGATATTCCTAACCGCCTTCTGGAGAAGCCCCGCATAAGTGAGGCCTCTGTCCTGGGATTTCTGCGGCACCGACAAAAGAATGGCCGCAGACTTTGGCTCGCGCATCTTGCGCGGCTTCTTCTTCTTCTTGCTCTTGACCCGCTTGTTCTTAGCGGGGAGCGCTTTATTCTTCCCAGTGGGCTTCTGAGCAGGCGGAAGACTCCGTCCAGCTACAGCCGAATAACTGCTCACCCCCTCGGAAGGTGCGGGTGGTGACTCTTCTGCGGCAGTGGAAGCCGCTGCTTTCTTGGCCCTCTGCGTGGCCGCCTTCTTGCTTTTCGAAGGTTTTGGGGCCTTGTTTGGCTCCTCAACCTGAAGAACAGTCGCTGGGCGCGGCGCCACAGGGGGTAATCGCTCGTCCAACAATGCGCTAACTTGGCACATTATTGAACGCACCAAGTCCTCCTGAGCGCCGCACGGCGGCGAAGAATTCGCGACAAATGCCTCTCCAAGACCCGGTGAACGGGGACTTGGCGGCGCTACAACATCGAGGACGGGAGGCCTGGACTTCTCCCGCCGCATTACCTCCATATCACAACGTAGCTGCGTCATTTCTGCTCGCAGTTCCACAACCATCTCTCGCAGGCGGTCATTTTCTTCCTGCAACTTTTTACAGTCTGGGGATGAGAAGGAGTGTTCGTAGAACTCACCGACCGCATCCTGTATTGACTTCGCCGCCTCTTTCAGGGCCTTCACATATGTGCCCTTAAGATTGCCGGAAGATTTGGCAACCTTTTCCACTACCTTAACATCCATACTCACCCTCTTCAGAAGTTCTGAGGGTGATGTAGATTCGGGCGCCTTGGGCGCGTAGCCCCGCTCAGAACGGAGGTCTCGCGCTGCCCTAGCCAACTCCGCTATCTCCTCCTCCTTATCCCTTTCAAGGATCTCCCTTTGAATGGCCTTCTCTCTCTTCGCCATTTGTAGGTCTGACCGAGCCTTCCCCAGACCCATCGTCAACCCATGAGTGGGCGGCCTGCCGCGTCCTCTCCTTGCAGTGTCTGCTGTTTCCTGCGCTGAGGGTATAGCCACTTCCTCATCAACCTCCGAAGCCGATTCATCGTCGCTGTCCAGACCCATGTCGTCATCTGACAGACTCATGTCGGCCGCTTCCTTCTCTAGCGCATTCAGTACGCGCATTTGTTCCTCGTACCGAATCACTACTTCGGCCCTGGTCAAAACTTGACTCAATTCCTCACTAACAACACCCGAAGGTGCATCCAACTCCGCGTCACCAGACGCCACAACATCTTTCGAAACGATTTTATTTAGATTATCCATACGATTCCCACGAGTATGGGGGATATAAAAAGTCCACCCGGGCAGTGCCCCCTGTACCCGGGTAAGCGTGAATTTATCGACCAGAGGGGCCGCTGGTCCCCTGGCCGAGTGACGCCCTAAAGACTGGTCACCCACCAGCCATTCATCCTCTCGCCGGGCGTAAGCTTAGGATTAGGGATTTATTATTGAGGTTGTCTCCTCTCGGTCCGGCCGGTGAAGGCAAGACCCCTGGTCCCCAGAATGGGGGTAACAGTTTGCCCGACGGGTGGGAATGAAACCCTGCCCGCCGCGCGATCCCATCTCCAAGCCCCCTGACAGAACAGAGGGGGGAGACAGGAAAACCAGAGCCGGGAAGGCTCGCCACCCCACAAAAGCCACGACGAAGAACGCGGCTCCCCACCCCTGGGCCGCTTTCCAGCCGCGAAGTGCGACCGGGGGTGCGCCCCACAAAACCCGCCAGTTTTGGTCCGCGCCGGCCTTAAACAAGCCGGTACCACAAAGTGTGGCTTTCCCCTATCCGCCACCCGGGGACGCGCCTGATGGGAGTCTGGCAACTCCACACGGGAAAAACCTAACCTAACCTAACCTAACCTTTTTTTTTTTTTTTTTTTTTTTTTTAACCTTTGAAAAATGCATTATGCATACCCAGAGGCCACGGGGAGGCTCACTGGGTTATGTCGGACTCGCACCGACTAAAAAACAAAGGAACACCTACTCGCGCGGTCGGACAGAGCGGACAAGGGACCACCTTTCGGATTACACACATGTCCGCCCTCCGCGCAGCCCGCCGTGAGGCAGGCTCACTCGCAACGGAGGGACCTGTGTTAAGGGCCACTCCCCGTCCCGGAGCTGTACGAGGCGGGCGAAAACTTCCCCGTTATTCGCCCGCAGCTCCCAGCCACCACACCTCGTGAGAGGGCGGCGGCCACCTCGCGCCGCGCCCACTGAGCCCTACACCTCGGGCCAGCTGCGGCAGGGGCCGCTGCGGCATCACTAAAAGCGACGCCGCTGCGGACTTGGCGTCATTTTTTATAGAGGTTGACTTCCTCTTTCCGCCGTCCGGCCCTCCCGGCCACGGCGTCCCCGTGCCATTATTTTAGAGAGGTTGGCTTCCTCTTTCCGCGCTCAGGGCGGGGTCACACCCCGAGGCGTCCACGCGCCGCGCCCACTGGGCCCCACCCTAGGGGCACACAGCTGCGGCAGGGGCATTTTTTACCGAGGTTTGCCTCCTCGCACGCCCACCGCCATGAAGGCGGCTGCGTCCTCTCGCCGCGCCCACCGAACCTCTCCGCGAGGCCAGCTGCGGCAGGGGCCGCTGCAGCGCCGAACAAGCGACGCCGCTGCGGGCTTTTTCGCCGATTTATTATTGAGGTTCGCGTTCCTCTCGGCCCAGCCGCTAAGGCAAGACCCCTGGCCCCAACCCTGGGGGTAACAGGCTGCCCGAAGGGGGACCTTAGCCAATCGGCGAGGCCCACCCGGCGATCACAAAACTGCAACCGCCGGACCCACCGCGCGACCCCATCCCACCCGACTGTCAGAACAGAGGGGCGAGACGGAACCTCCCGGGAGATCTCCTCCCCGAGAGCCGCGAGACCGAGTCGCGACTCCCTCCACACGGCCGCTTTCCGGCTGCGCCGAGACGCAGCCAGGGGTGCGCCCAGAACCCGCCAGTTTTGGTCCACGCCAGCCGAAGCCGGGACCACCCACGCCGGAGTGGCTTCCCCTATCCGCCACCCGGGGACGCGCCTGATGGGAGTCTGGCAACTCCACACGGGAACCTAACCTAACCTAACCTTTTTTTTTTTTTTTTTTTTTTTTTTTTTTTTTTTAACCTTTGAAAAATGCCTTATGCATACCCAGAGGCCACGGGGAGGCTCACTGGGTTATGTCGGACTCGCACCGACTAAAAAACAAAGGAACACCTACTCGCGCGGTCGGACAGAGCGGACAAGGGACCACCTTTCGGATTACACACATGTCCGCCCTCCGCGCAGCTCGCCGTGAGGCAGGCTCACTCGCAACGGAGGGACCTGTGTTAAGGGCCACTCCCCGTCCCGGAGCCGTACAAGGCGGGCGAAAACTTCCCCGTTATTCGCCCGCAGCTCCCAGCCACCACACCTCGTGAGAGGGCGGCGGCCACCTCGCGCCGCGCCCACTGAGCCCTACACCTCGGGCCAGCTGCGGCAGGGGCCGCTGCGGCATCACTAAAAGCGACGCCGCTGCGGACTTGGCGTCATTTTTTATAGAGGTTGACTTCCTCTTACCGCCGTCCGGCCCTCCCGGCCACGGCGTCCCCGTGCCATTATTTTAGAGAGGTTGGCTTCCTCTTTCCGCGCTCAGGGCGGGGTCACACCCCGAGGCGTCCACGCGCCGCGCCCACTGGGCCCCACCCTAGGGGCACACAGCTGCGGCAGGGGCATTTTTTATAGAGGTTTGCATCCTCTCACGCCCACCGCCATGAAGGCGGCTGCGTCCTCTCGCCGCGCCCACCGAACCTCTCCGCGAGGCCGGCTGCGGCAGGGGCCGCTGCAGCGCCGAACAAGCGACGCCGCTGCGGGCTTTTTCGCAGATTTATTATTGAGGTTCGCGTTCCTCTCGGCCCAGCCGCTAAGGCAAGACCCCTGGCCCCAACCCTGGGGGTAACAGGCTGCCCGAAGGGGGACCGTAGCCAATCGGCAAGGCCCACCCGGCGATCACAAAACTGCAACCGCCGGACCCACCG